>VSDK01021871.1:809414-852661 GCA_009767595.1 Symbiodinium kawagutii
GTCGTCGTCGTCGTTATTCGTTGTCCTCCTCGTATCTCCTGATGATAGCTCCTTGCGTAACATTGGACAGCTCCGGATCTGAGGCAAGCACTTGGTATCCCCAGGACTCCAATACCTGGTTCGCTGCGCGCTTGCAACTGGGCTAACGAACTTGATCGGAGGGTCACTGTTACGGTGGAGCGATGTGAGCCAGCGCCGCTACCGTGGACCTAGGAGGAGCCAAGCATTTGTCCGCTGGCATATGATCTGGTGCTGATGTAAGACTTAAGTATGGTGTACTCAGATTTCGGTGATTGCTGGTGTTTGGGACCGGGAGATCTAAAGGTCGGACATTTTCCGACAACAAGCGCCTGTTTGAAACAGATTTCCGGTGTCCTTGTGAAGTGTGAACAGGCCGGTCGCCGATGCCTCACAGATCCTCACAATGCTGAGCCGTTTTTCAGGTCAGCGTGCCAAGTTGCCATATCCTCAAAATTCCATTGAATTTATGCAGAGCTAGTAAATCTATCATTGTATCTATCATTAACATTCCTTTACCATTGTTTCCCCTGTAGTTGTTGGTTATACACCCCATTATTGCTCGGTTAAAGCCTTGACCCATCGCTATACTTCGACCACACGTCAATGACTGCAACTACGGATGATAACTCAGACATGCTGCAGGGGTCAGCTACCCTCGTTTCACAGTTTCCTCAGCGCCTAGCGTTGCCAAGCAATGATGATTCTCCTGGTGCAAGTCGCAGTTGCACATGCAGTTGTGCTCCCGGCAATTCCGGATGCTCAGTGCAGTTTTTCCTCAGAAACACCGTTTTTCTTTTTGTGATTTCCCAACGGAAATGAGTTTGAGGCTTCGAGGTCTCAAGGTCTTCTTGTTATTGCTGCAATATAATCATACTTGATTATTTCAGAATGTTCCTAAATTAGTTATCTATGACTACTTTTCCACAAACATGAGTGACTAATGGAATATAGTAGTTATCAGTTATCTATGACTAACATAAGATTTTCTGATCCATTTGTTTCTCGTAGATCTTCAGTCACTCCAAGGACCTGATCAGTACTGCGGAGCATTTGCCAGATCTTCTTCACCGCAACTTCTCGGTGATCTTCGTGCAAAGCCATGAGGTGATGCCCAAAGTGGAGCAGATCGATGACATGGATGCTGCGCAGTCGGAGCGACGGGCTTATTACTTTGGGTCCCTGATGGTCATGATGTACATGGCAACTCTGCTGATCGGAACTGCCATCATGACTCTGGGTCCCAGGCCAGTGCAGAAACAAACATCGAGGTGTTTCATGTTCAGGGTTGGGGACATGTCCCCCATTTCGGTCAACCGGCGCACCCAAAGAAGTACTTAAGTGGTTCAAGCCATAGAAGCTGCTTCCTGCGGGCTCAGGTGCTGTACATGTCTCCAGCGATCGTCTCACTCCCGGGAGTACGAAGCCGTGGCCGACCCGGATGCGAAAGAAGCCAAGGCTCAACGACAAAAGAGCCGCCGACGGCTGTTGGTGTCGTCAGTCTTCACCACGATTTTTGCCACCTCATTAGCTGCGGCTGGTTGGAGCTTGTCAACCGACCGGCTGTCCAAACGCTTTGGGTCACTGGGTTGGAGATCAGATCGTTTTGAATAACATTGATTTTTTCAAGCATGTTTTTCCGGTTTGCATTGGACGCATGTTTCTGTTCCTTGTTTGCCTTGGATTTGTGAGGTTGGACTGGGAGTTGTATTGTCTCCTGTTCCTCTTGAACTGTCTATGGCTGGAAGTGCAAGCTATCGTGGCTGCTACACGAGCAGCTCAGACACATCATACCTTCGCTGCCACGGCCTTCTTTGAAGGGACCATCTCAGCCGCTTGGCCAGTGATCTCAGACACCTATGATACGCTGAAAGATGTGCTTGTGGGTGCTTTGTGCGTGCGCTCCGACAGCATGGTTCTCAAGGTGCTTGGGATCACTAGCTGGGTGTACTTGGCCGCCATCCACTTCGTCTTCCTCGGCTGGTTCCCGTTGGTGAAACAGATGGTGGATGGAGATAAAGACAATCCCTACGCCGGCTGGTGGATTGAAGACTTGGTGGGCGTGAGGTTCCTGTCCGAGGACATGGCTGACCGCTTCCTAGCCGAGATGCTGGGTAGCTATGCGCCCGTCATGGTGTGTCCCACCGCCTTGAAGCAGAGTCATCAAAAGCCAGAAGATGACGTCTGGTGCTCATGTTTCTTGAAGATGTGCTCGAGGTCCTCCAACTTCCTCAGCGGCATGGCCTATAAACAGGTGACCCTTGTGAAGCGATGCTCGCTGGCCATAGAAAACATCTTTCAAGGCCTGGTGGGCATCGTTCCGCGGCTGCATCAAAACCACCTTGCCGCAATGTTGTGGTGCAGATGCTCAGTTTATCTCAGTTTTACTTCAGAGGATTATTCATGTTTGCTTTGTATTTTGCAACAGGCATTGATGCAATGATTCTACAGGAGCCTGAACTGGTCTAATCTGTTGATTCCGTTGGGGAAGTGTCAGCAGTCAAGGCCTACATAGTCATCGAGGGCGGCTCCATCTTCGTGGCGGTGCTGAACGTGGCCATCCCCATCCTACAAATCTTGCTAGCTTTCTTCCTTCACAAGCCTTTGCGCCGCCAGGTCGGACATTCAGAGATGTCACTTTTTTCTACCTTCACTTTCATCAACGCCACATCTACTGTAGCTGTTTCAATGTGTTTGTGTTTGCAGCATTGATACTTTCTTATTGAATAGCATCTCTTCTGCTCTAGCTCATTTTGTGCAAATGTGCACTGGACTAACGTCCATCAAGTGCATGTCCTGTCAGCTGTTTTTTTTTGGCAAGGTTGATATGTGAAGTTTGTTCAGATGGTGGCGCTTCTTGCCTTCTTGATCCAGAGAATGTTCAGATTAGTTTTAGGATTTTATTGAAGGGTGTCTCATGGTGTTTTCACGTTCTCTCCTCTACATTTGGATGCCAAGGGTCACCAGCATACGAACTACTGTCAATATGCGTGGCTAGCTATTCACCATCAATCGGTAATTGTAATCCACATGGGATTGTAGTGAACCTCGCTCGGCAACAACTGAAGACTATTATATTAATGATTATCTCTGAAATCAGGCTTGCTCTTTGGGACCTATATTTTCTATCGTTATTCTTTGATCGAGAAGGAGTGGGACGGCTTACAACCCAGCAACGTCCAATTGTTTTGCCTCATTGGCTTTGTCAGTCTGTGGTTTTCGGTCTTGAAGGTCTCAAGTTGCTGTTGTTTCTGGATTTCTTGGCTTTGTGAATTTTCCTGGCTGTTTCTGCTTATGGCTTTACCAGCTTTTTCCTGGTTGAGTTGTCCTCGTCGCTATTGCGTTCGATGATTCTGTCGTCTGTGACTTTCTGTGCTCTTTGTTGCTCGGGACTATCGCCATCCAGATTTTCATTGCCGTGACATCATCACCTCACATCATATTGATTTTAAACACAATTATCATCATCATCATCATCATCGTCGTCGTCATCATCGTCATCATCGTCATCATCGACGTCGTCGTCGGCGGCGTCGTCGTCGTCATCGTCATTTGTGTGATCATTATCAACAGTTTCTTTTATTTGTCTTCTTCTTCTTCTTCTTCTTCTTCTTCTTCTTCTTCTTCTTCATTGTGATTAGTATCATCACAGTCATCAACATCACGCGTGATAACAATGACTACGCTCCTCGTCGACAAAATCATATCAATAATTTCAAGAACGGTGACATATGAGACCAACATGTGGTTTCAGGAATTTGCCCTGAAAAAAAAGCTTGGATTTGGAAAGTGGCAGCGTCCTTTGAATTGATCGCCCAATTCCTTGGAAAGGTCTTCTCGTGGTTTTTTGGCACAGATTTTTGCCATCTTTCTGATTTTTCCTTTCCGCTTCGCAGGCGGCGCCATGGTTTGCAAAGAGGCTGACGTTGGCGCTGGAGAACAAAGACCTGGTCATGGAGGAGCAGATCAGAGAGGAAGCCTTTGAAGACATGGGGATCTTCACCGCAGTAGCACCGCACCTCGCGGACTACGAAGGCTTCACCGAGCTGACGCTCAACTTCTCGAGTCACGGCATCGACGACGCCGGTGCCGTGGAGCTGGGCGCTAAGCTGGGGCACCTGCAGCATCTGACGAAGTTGACGCTGGATCTGATGGGCAACGCCATCGGCAGCAGCGGCGCCGTGGCCTTGGCCGAGGCCCTACGGGGCCTCCCCAACCTGCAGAGGGTCAACGTGCAGCTGCAGGGCAACGTTCTGGGGGACTGGGGCACTGCGGCTTGGGAGCAGCTCCGGGAGGAGCTGCGAAGCCGCGGCTGCATCGTGGTGGTGGCTGAGAGAAGGACCGCCGTCAAGTCATCGTCCACCGGTCAGTTTGAGATGTTTGAGTTGGAGATGAGCAAAGCCCCTGGTGATCGTGAGCCCAAGACACCCAGTCGTGAGGACTCGTGAGGAACCTGATGCTCTGATGGAATAGTTCACCACGCTGGAGCGATGCAGGTGCCACAGAGCTGGTGGCGACAACGGCACCATATGGCACCGTGGCCTTGGTGCCGTGCGCCTGCTACACGTGGAGGTCGTGGTGTCGCTGTGGAGCCCTCGAGAAAGCCGAAAGAAGCGCCCGGCTGTGCCTGGAGGAGGAGTTGCTGAGCCACGGCTGTCGGTCAAGATCCTCCTCGAGGATTAGGTTATGACATGCGTCAGGGGCAAGGTGGGATGAACGAAGTGCATGGTGAACCAAAATCCCAAGAGATCCCGTTGTGAGATATCAAATTGAATTCAGTAGATATCACTATTGTCATTATTATACTTGGGAAACATTAATTCAAGTGAAGCAAAAGTTTGTTGTTGTCAGAATTTGTGGGTGTGCGTGCGTGTGTTCGAACCCGCCTTCCCAATTGACTCCAGAGTGAACTGATCATGACATAGACATGACAAATGATGTACAATTGTTTTGTCAATCGTGGGGCTGCAAGATCGCTCTCGCAAAATCACTCTGAACATTTGCAGGACAATCACCATTGTTGAAACAATGCAACTCTGCAAGTCCTTGTCTTGAAAACAAGGTGTCCCAACAACGATTTCAATTTCGTACTACAGCAGTTGGTCTCACACCAAAAAAATCGGATGTGTCACACGTTGCCTCGACGCACATTTTGCGCGACGTATTTCTTGTTGAAGACCCATCGTTAATCGTCGCAGACGTGCAGCGAGATGCGAAGCAACCTGAAGATCAATCAACTGACACAAATGATCCAAGTGAGATAAACTCTTGATAATTCTTGTCAATTCATCTCACTTTCAATATCAGGCTTTGTTTGGAACCGGGCCTTGGAAAACAACTTGCTGATTTATCGTTGTTCTTCAAATGGGTTGCAGGCTGCCTTTGCATGTGCACATGCACGGAACCATTTGGCCTGGTCGCAGCAACAAGCAATAGATTCAATGGATCCACGGGAGAATTTGAAGTTTCACCCATCCACCGAATTGCATGGTTTCACTACCAGAAAAAATCTGTGCGAAAGAGTTGCAGGGCTGCTGTTGAGACATGGAAAATGCCTGTGGCAAAGCAGCTCATAGATGATTATGGATGGCATAGCCTAATGAACCATTACCAATAGTAAGGTGGTAGGTAGTAGTTCTGGTTAATCGTTGGTTATTGCTTGGTCCCTGATGCAAACAAACATGTAGCTTATGATGGTTGATTCGTGCTGCATGTGAGTACATCAGTTTTGTGAGCTGATGGTTGATTGATGCTTGTTCATGGTTGAATTATGGTAGTTGATGGTGAGTGATGCCTTACTGATGGTTAATTATTGGTGCTAGTCATTATCAACAATATGTAAGTGAATAGTAGTTGCGGTAGTTGTTATCAAATGCTCTTTTTACATGTCTCTGATGGTTAGCTGGTCAAAGATGGTTGTCGCTTAGTCCTGGTAGGGAAACTGTTGTTGAATCATGGTTGCTCATCATGGTTAATAAGTTAATCATGATTGTCCATCATCGTTCCTTCATAATGGTTTATCATATGGGTTTGTTCATGAATGATGTACCCCCAACACTGGCAGTTACAATCGTATTGTCAGCAACCACAGAAGAGTAGTAGAAGCCAAGTACGACTGAAATGCGTAAAATTGACATATGCTGATATGTGAATGTGTTAAGTTACTTTCTTTCAAGTGATCCCCACCATCATGTAATAATCTGGCTTTCTTTCTGGCATTTATTCTGACATTCTTTCTGGCACATCTTCTGGCATTCTACCGGGCTTGTCTGATTTATCTTCTGACATTCTTTGTGTCCTTTTATCTGGCATATCTTCTAGCGTTCTGTCTGGCATATCTTCTGGCATTCTATCTGAAATCTCTTCTGGCATCTTCTGACCTTCTTTCTGGCACTTCTCCTGACATGCATTCAGACGTTCTATCTGACGTTCTATCTGGCATGTGTTCGGACATTCCATCTGAGTGGAAGGGCGGGCGGGGACCAGGAAGCGGAGGTGGCGGAGGAGGACAAGGCGAAGGACAAGAGCCCAGGTACAATCTAACGACCCTCACCGGACAGGTTGGGAACAAGTTGGCCAAGGCTGCAATATTGAGATAGCCATGGTGTCTGATGTTTTTTTGCCATCAAAACAATTGCGTTTTTGTATACAGTTGGTTGAAATCCCCACTATTGTTCAGCATTTACCATGATTCGAACGCTTTACGGATCTACATTTGCCGTTCAACTGGGCACATGTTTGGCCGCCATTCTGTAGCTCGGTTCACACCGTTTCAGCTGACCGCCGGCAGACATGAGCACCGTTGTATGGTGCTTGCAGTGCTCAGTAACCAGGGAGAACCAGGGCTTCTACACCAAGCAGGGGCCGGCAGAATACACCATGGCATGATGTTTGTTGTATAAACTTCATGATGAACCTCACCATATCAAATATTATGAGCTTGGCAGTCAGGTTTATCACGTCAGTTATAATGACATGAGGTGATGTGATATCCTGTCACGCTTCAATCAGGTTAATTTCTCGACAGTCACCTTGTTGGTGTTGCAAGGGATTGGGTTTATTGCAACCACTGGGCCTTTGGATTGGTTCGTGGCCAACTGGACTTATTTGATTGCCAGTCTTGGGGGATTCTACCAGTGAAAATGGCTTGGTCAAATGGCTATGGGTCAATCTTAACCAACCAATAATGGAGATAATAACCAACCATTTTATAGGGAAAACAATGGTTGATGATAGGGAACCAGGGTTACAGGGTTTTGACCCACAGCCAAATGTCACATAAAAAACTTGGTGACTTAGAATCACCACAGGCTGAACACCGCAATCCCCATCAAACACGACGATCTGTTGCTCGTTGCTGCAGTTGGCTGGCGCCCTGGGCTGAGGTTGGGCCTATGCCTGCGCTGCGATAGCAAGCTACGGCTACGACTGGCCCAGAGGTGGCGATCATCACAGCTAATCGTTTCAGCGGGTTTGTTTAACCTCTCCGCTGGCTTCAGAAGTGACCTAAGTGATTCAATGGTGCCTACTATTGTTTCAGCTAGTTCTTGGATTTTTAAAGTTGGCGACTTGATGTAAAGTCACTGCTCAAACTCATCACTTTCAAAGGCTGGGTGGAGCACCAGCATCTAATCACCACAGGTGAGTGCCTGACCACCAGTCATGGGAGGGGATATCATCCCAACAAGCCAGCGAACCTCCAAGATCCAACCAGCCCCAACCTCTCAACCACCAAACTCAGCGCACAAACCCAGGCCTTGACTCCACCGGTGCCGCGACAGGCCATCCCTTCCTACTACCGAGGGCGTTGTGCCCACCGCTGCTGGCGCTTCGTTGCTGTCGACCCTGCTGGGTCCAGCAGCAGCCCTGGTGCGCGCGTGGCGTGGTGCTGCCAACGAGGCAGTTTTTGCTGGTGAACTTGGGGGTTGATACCAAGGGTTAGTACTGGCATGTACTGGCTGATTCATGATTCAACAACCAACGAAAAATGATGGATAATGATTGATATAGGTGGTCAATACTTGGGTTTTATGATGGTTTACACGGGTTACTACTGATTTTAGGTTGATGAGTGGGTGATTACTGGTGAATCGTAGGGAGCTGTAACCCATGATAATGATTTGTATGGTTGATGCTAGGCTTACTGCTGCTTGATTCATGGTGGATAATGGTTGATGAATGGTTGATGGTGAATCATAGGGGATTGATGGTTGGTTAATTAATGGCTCAGAGTGGTTTATACTTGGGTGATACTTGGGTTGATACTAAGGTCAACTCACCTGGCAAAATCCGCTAGAAAAAGCTGGTTTCCCCGGATCTCCTACTAGTGAACTAAACTAAGTTAACAGCCACTGGGGGGAACAGCCAACCAAAACGATGGTGAATTAATAACGGATAATGCCGGTCAATGGTGATTAGCTATGGTGGGTGATCTATGATGGATTTTAATTAGCAGAGGATGAAAGGATGTTGCTGATGCTGATGATCATAATTCAAGTCCAAGGACACCTTGCCGTATCACGTTGGTGTGGGTCTGTAAGCAAGCGTGGACACATTTAAGGGACACTCCCACTGCATCTGTGGGATCTGACGCCCTCCGAGTCGGCGAACCCAACGGAGGAAATCCAAGAAAGAATCCAAGGACTGTCAGTCAACTTGTGGGGTCCCAGTAGGAAAGAAAGAAGTGGCGGGGGCACATCCATGCTGGCCATTTGCAAATGAAACATGATAGTTTTTCAATATTTGGGGGTAACCCCCACATCATTATTGTTGAACCATTTTAGGAAAGCAACCATTTTGGGGGCTCCCTATTTTGAGACAGCACCACGGGAACAAAGTGTTTTTATTCATTTAAAGATGCTGGCACAAAAATCTGATGTTTAGGTGAAACATCCCGAGAATCTGCTCGTTGAATTACTGGAAATGTGTGGTTAAAATGTGGTATACAAGCCGCCTAAGTATAGTTGCGTGGCTATGGGTCTGTGTGAACCAAGAAAGCTGTAGGTGAACTCAATAGCTCGACTAGTGACTGGTCAGCTGGCAGGCATGTGAACGGCCAGGAATACGGTACCCGAAGCCATATCACCACTGGTAGTCATAGCCGAGTAAAACCTGAGATAATCATTGACAACCTCCGAGAATCAATCATTCATCAACCATTGATCACCCATTCATGAACCAAAAATCATCCATTCATCACCGATTCATCAACCATTCATCAACCACCAATCTTGCAACCATCAATCACCCATTCATCAACCTAAGCGACCGAACTGGTGAGGCTCACTGTATCACTCCTTTCAGCCATGTCGCCAGGTGGTTGGTCCTGGCGACGCCAGTGCGGCGGTTTGCGCCTACTTGGAGCTGCTGGCGGAGTGGTGCCACGAATGCCCAGCGGCTGCTGAGGCGGGGAGGAGATTTTCCACGAGCTCTTGTTGTGGATGGTAAAGTTATCATTTCTTGTGGTTGTTGATTTCTCGTGGTTGATAACTACTTTTCCATATAGTTATCATTTGGCTATGGGTCAATATTAACCAACCAATAATGGGAGTTAATAACCAACAATAACAAGGACACCAATGGTTAATGATGGGGAACCAGGGGTACGGGGTTTTGACCCACAGCCATTTCTTGTGGTGGTTGTTATGGATTTTTCCAGTTTTTTTACTATTTACCCTAGTCGCTATAGTCTATCAACAACTATGTTTTTTTAACCACGTTTTTTTTGAAATGTGTTTTGCCATTTTTTGTTTACCTTTTTTGTTTGTTGTGGCTGGTTTTGTTGGATGAAAGGAGTGGTTACATCAAAGAAACCATGCAAGATTCTGGGATGAAACGAGTTTTTTGTGGTTAACATTCTGGGATGAAAGTCTAAAGTGGCTACTTTAGACGCTGTTTTTTTTTGGATGAGCACCGTTCCTTTTTTTGGGGGGAAAGGTGGAAAACATTTTGGATGAAGTATCTATGAATGGTAGTTCTCTCCGATTAGAGTGGGGATGATGCTGAACGGCCACTGTAGGGATAGATGAACACTGGGGTGCTTGGTTGGTGGATAGGCGCTTGCATGTTGTGGAATAGTTCAAAACACTGGCTGCCCTGCCAGGTGTCATCAGGTTTAGTGAAGTCAAAATCAGCATCCTTTGGGGCACTGGCGAACAGGTGAACAAATGCCATGGTTTCGGGACCGACACAGACACTTTGGATCGCGGTAGTATGGAGACATTGCAGCAACCCATGATGGAGACACATGGACACCTCCATATTATGGGCCTTATCTTGGTGGCTTGCTAGGGCAATAGAAACTAATTCATCTAGACCCGGGAACCTGGAAAATTGGGTGCGGAACCACCAGCAAAAGCCAATAATGCCAATTCAGTCGAGGCATGACCGAAAACATGTCTTGATGCCACACAATTCAGCTGCAAGGGCATAGAGTTTTGGATGCGAACCCATTTGCAATGCACTCATCTCAGTTGCATAAAGCGTGTCGGTCCAAAGTCTCCACAACTATAGTGGAAATGACCACATCATGGCAAATATGTATGCGTTGTTGCTTATCTAATCATGAAAGCTAGCGTCAGCTAGCTGAAGTTACCCTTGCTTCAGCAAGTAATTGGCAGGGACAAGACCTCCAAAAGTCACCAGTCTTTGAACAATTCAGTTTTTTTTTGGGGGGGCAATCCCCGCAGGGCCGTTTTTGTTGCGGCACACTTCTGGTTTTGTTCAACAAACATGAATGCATGCTTTATCGTTGTTTGTCCTTCCAGTCAGGTCAGTTGCCATGCTAGCTTTCGTCACCTGCCCCTGGCCTCAAGTATCCTGACACCAAGGGATGTACATGCACACACCCTTTATTAACATGAGCCAAATGTATATTTGAATATCGTTTGATGATTATTTAGAGTGAATCATCGAGCATTGTTGAACTGCACGTGCCCACACATGGGTTTGTCCAAAACAGGTGCTTACATCATGATATATAGCATGACAATGATATACCCGATGATATACCATGATTAGAATGGTTTTTGATATTATATTAGTATCTTATACATGTAATGGTGCTTATATTATATTAGATATTGACATATATCATGATATACCATGATATACCCCAAGTCACCGATGGCTTCCCATCTTTTCCAACGGCCAGGGTACGCGAGTTTTTGGTACCAGGCCACACCACTCGTTTTCGTTGCCAGGTCCTTGCCTCCTCCCCTGCTCTGTTGCCGGAGCTCATGGCTCTGCTGGAGTCCTACAAGACTTCGGCAAGTCATGTGCCCTCAAAACCTGGCGACAGGTGAAGGTGGTGAGGGTTCAGGTACATTCACTTCCTCGTTTTCTTGCATTTTTTGGAGCGATGTTCATCAAAAGTTCAAATTTTGACCAATTGATCCACTTGAGTGCAGGGCGGGAAGAAGACATTTCGTTTCAGCTGGGCCAACCGGGGTGAAACTTGGTCATTCCGGGACAGCTCTTTGTATGATTAAACCCCGGCCATCACATCGGCAATCCATGTGACTGATCTGACGGTTTCCTCCGGTCGGATATCCAAGGGTCACACTTGTTGTTGTCATTGTTCGTCTCTCTTTTTTACTCAGGTCATTTTGTTCGTCCTTATGTCATCATGGTTACTTAGTTTGTTTGTTTGCTTCTTAATTGATTGGTGGGGGTTATTGGTTGATTGGTTTCATAGTTGATTTGTTGCTAGATTGGTTGCTCAGTTGATTAGTTGCTTGGTTGATTGATTAGTTGATTGATTGATTAATTGGTTGATTAGTCAGTTGGCCGTTGTCCTTGCTGGGATGTGCATCCACAGCGCCCTGGCTGCTTCGCAAGGTACCCGGCCTGGCTGCCCTGTTGCTGGGCACATGTCTCCTCGAACTGCCCAACGAGGTCGTGATGGGAGGACCAGCGATTGCTGGAGGTGGTCAGCCAGGGCTGGTGGTTGGTAGAAGTATATAGCTGGTTGATGGAGGGTTGGTGAGGCTAGTGGCTGGTTCATGGTTGGTTAATGGAGACCTAGTGGGTGGTTTGATGGCTGGTGTGTGTTTGTAACTTGTAAGTTATCACCCCCGAGGGTTTGCAGGTGTGGATTATTCATAGGGAACTAGTAATGGCGGGAATGATATAATTGTTATTGATGGTTGGTCATGGTCGGTAATTGTTTGTAGCGGTTGACAATGGTGATAATGGTATGTCCTGGTGAATTCGGAGTTGTCGATGAAAACGGTAGCGGAAACTCGTAAGCGGAACCGTGAGTGACGCTGTATGGGATACAACAGTTGATAATCTGGGTTTAAGGACCAAAATCCATGGCTCACGCAAGTTTGAAAGCAGAGATAGAACAAAACCACGCGCTTGATTTCAATGCCTTGGAAGTCCGAACCCAATTTTGTCGGGCTGAAAGTGCAAAGAAGTGTGTAGTGAGTATTATGTTTATACAGTGATCAATCATGGCTGCAAAATACAACTTGCGTAGCCTAGAAGCCTTTAATTAATAGGGAATGGTTTGTCCACAAGCGCGAAGCATGATTCGCCATAGTATCAACCGTCATTCATCACCACTAAGCATTGGTAAGTATGATCAACCATCACCGCAAGTCATCCTTGGACCCTATCGGTGGGCGATTGGTGGGCGATCATTTCAAGCCTCTGGATTGTGCTTCCTGAATTCTTAGCCTGGTTATTTGCTGGTTGGCCAAGCTTTCTGACCGTTCTTGACAGTGAACCATTGCCCATTCTCCCAGCTTCTTTGGGTGACCTGAAAGCCATGAATAACCAGAATTACCCACAATGAACCACAACTAATCACATGAGTGAGTGCCCGAAATCAGGTGTTCACCAGATGGGAAATTCATAGCAATAGAATCCATCGTCATTGACTGTAGCTAGGGGTATCGGCGCGGGCTGCCCTTTCAAGGGCCTTTAAAGGGGTGCCTTTAAAGGGGGAGCCATGGCAGGAACTACCAGTGGGATTCTGAGCAAATGCTAGTTAGCCATCATTGGCAACCGTCAACCTGATTGAATCCATACTGAAACAGAAATCAGCAATCAGCAATCATCAATCATCGATCAGCAATCAATGAGCCTTCAATTCCCCATCAATGCCCCATCAATTCACCATTAACCAGCCACTAACCATTGCATAAGCATCAGCACCAACCATCAATCAAGCATTACAACACACCATTTCCACCCCATCCTTCACTGATGGTTTTCTTCTTTGCAACTGTACCACTGCCCTCTGGTAAACTAACGTGGCAATGGACAATCCACCATTTCAATGGATGATTGCCCATGGTTTTCCTAAGAAAATGGTGGATTTTCCAGCCAGCCATGTTGATTTAACAGGGGGTAGACACCATGGGGGCGGCTTGCAGTGGTTCACAATGACCAGACCTTCACAGCAACCAGGTCAACAGGGTCCTTGTACCACCTGCGGCGGTCAGTGGTGCGAGTGATGGTTGCCGTTGGGAGCGAGGATAGGAGCTAGAGGTATGTCTGCCTGAAACACAGGGGTTGGAGCCGAGTGGTGTGACCGCATGGTATGTGCACAGGTAGTTACTAAGCATCTAAGCATTGTTATTAATAAATTGTTGCTAATTGTTGTGAATCATTGTTAATTACGAACCATACTGAATATGATATGTTACTTGTTATTGTTGTGAATCATTACTACTAACAATACAAAGGATTATTATAGGATTAGCATAGACCATGATTCTAATAGTCCGTTACAGACCATGGCCACCACACTAACCATACGAAGCCTAACAACCGTACAAACCGTATTATCCACACTAATCACACTAACCATAGCAACCACACTTACCATAGTAACCAGAGTAGCCATACGAGTCCTCACCATTGCTACTACCAACCATCCTGGCTGCACCGTCGCAGGGTGCTCTGGTGGGTTCCCGCCAGCTGATGGACATGATCGCCTCGAGAGGCCACTTGACGGCCGGTGCGGCGCCGTGGGGGTCATGGTGCGCCTCGTGTCGTGGTGGCCCCTCGTGCGGCTGGTAGTGGTGGTTAGTGGTTGATCATGGTTGATAGTGGTTGATGATGGTGCAGAATGGTTGCTTAGTAGCGGTTGCTTGTGCGAATGATGGTTGATGGTTGAGAATGGTTGCGGCTTAATTATTGAAATAGTGGTAATGGCTAATGACAAGGGGCCAATACTGGTCGACACAGAATAGTTTGATTAGGAACCAGGCATGATGTTCATAAACTAGTGGCTACTTCGTTAAGAGTGGTTGGATCCGACAAAAAGATCGCGGTTACTACTAGTTGCTAGTGGTGATCTAGTGATGGCCAACAAGCATGCTTCAGAATGCAGAACACGTCATTTCGTTGAGTAAGTCTACGTGATTGATATGAATTCATAGTTTCGTACTCCACCAGGACAAGAGTTGTTCCTCTTGGGTGACTTTCCCGCTAGACCCCTTCAAGTAATATTGCTTGTTATGACGGCCCACGGACCACTGTTGTAAGTTTGAATAGATAATATACTGGTAGCTTAAAACCGTGTGAAATGCAATCTGCCGCGCAGGCCAAATGGAACAGACTTCCAAACGTCATCCCTATCATCATGAGTGTTGATACGTGTTGTGGTTTGACGTCGCCTTTGGGAAAACAACTCTATTCCTGTTGATGAATTGGTCATCTGAATACATTCGTCAAACATCTATGTGTGATGCACAAGACATGATCGTGCACACATCCACGAAGCATATAAACATAACCATCGCATACCATCGCTATGATACCTTTGTATACGCATTCATGTGTATAGATGATGGGTAACATGTATATAGATGTGGGTATATAATATATACATAAATATGGGTGTTTCTCAAAATAGGGGTACCCCCAAATCATCCTTTCTTAATCATTTATAGTAATAAACCCGCCATTTTGGGGGTACACTTTGGCTTGAGAAACCACCGTATACAAAAGTTCCGTAGCATATATGCATGATGTCCCTGGATCAGACGCTTGTCTGTTGCCACTAAGGAGTGGATACCTTCACACGAGCTTCGGAGGAACCTGGTCGGTGGTGAGCCTGGTTGTGGCTACCTCGTCGATACTTACACTGGTTGCTGGTTACTACCCGTGGAGAGCTAACAACATAGCGAACAACATTGACATTGCACAACCCTTAATCATGATTGCTACTATTGATAAAGATTGATCGATCAGAATCACATATCAGCAACAACAGCCGACAACATCCAACAGCAGCAAGGATACACCAAGAATAAACCGCCGGGTTGGTGGCTTGGCAGTCTCGCAGGGAGGAAAGATGACCGACTCCAAATGGTCACCCTCTGGTAAATGAACATGGCAATAGGAAATTCACCATTTTGTTCGGAAAACCTCGGGAAATCATCCATTGAAATGGTGGATTTTCCATGGCCACAAGTTAGTTGACCAGAAGTTAGTGGGGAAGAGGATCGACACTCCCTTGGAGACGGGTTCTGTTTGTTGGCCCCTCTTGGAGCCATGATGGTTTTGTCAGATCTGCAAGTTGGATCCTGATTTTTGTTGAGTTTTGCAGGCGAGGAGCGCTTGGTTTCATCTATGCGCTCGAGCGATAAGAGGGGGAGAGGTGTAATGGTACTCATGGGATCCAGTTACCAGCCAACAGTAGGCAACCAGCGGGTTTCTACCATTGTTGGTTGGGGTTGCTGATATATTATACAGGTAACTGGAAGGTAAGGGTAGGGGAAGTTATTGGATTTTGTCCATAGCCATGGAAGCTATGGTGGTTTGATAATGGTTGGTAATGGTGAATAGTGCGAGGCAATAGCCGGCAGCCTTGTTGGATCAATGCCAATCTTCCCGTTCAGCAGTTCAAGGACCTGGTTTGTTGTCAATAGGAGTTCAGCACTCGGCTCTTTGTCAATGCAAATTTTATCATCGGAATACCAGCCACCGAAGCCAGAGTAAGCGTCATGAGAGTACCTATTGACCAACCACATGAGGGGCCTGCAATTACCGCTGTTACCGCAGAAGGAACCCCTTTTGCCTTGCGCATGTTAAAGATGCCACTGTGGCGTTGCAAGATTGTTAGAGGTTAGCATAGATGATTTCGAAACTCAAACTTTTAGGTGTGTCCACAGAATGGTTGTGAACCGGACGCAGATTCACTGCATGTGGCGCTTTTCGAGGGATTGCAACATTTGCTTTGTTGAGTGGGTCACCTCAAGGTCTATGTTGTCGAGCTTGAAACCGCCAGCGTTTCCTTCCCAGCAAAGGGAAAAAACATGAACACATATAGGAAACCCTTGTAATTGGTGGTTCAACTGTAGGAAAGAAACATAGAAAAACTACAGTATAGGAAACCATATTAACATTGGAAACCATATAGGAAACTTTAGGAAAATCATAGCAAACCATAGGCTTCGCAGTTGGTCGATATGATGTTCCTATCAATCAACATCAATCAACCCAGCGTTTCCACTGGGTTTTCCCGGGTGTTCCCTGGGCCGACAGGATTTCTTGCGCTATCTCAGCCTGGAAAAGGGCAGCCGCTACCGGTCAGGCAGCAGGGTGGTTGTGATGCTTCAGCAAAATGGTTGGTAGTGATCAATTATCAAGGTTGATGACTATTAATGATGGTTGATGACTTATTAGCAATTAGTAAGGGTTGATGACTATTAATTAATAATGGTTTCTAATAATGATCAACAATGTTTTATAATGATCAATAAGAGTTTATGATTGTCAATGATGGCTTCTAGTAATGACCATCAATTGTCAATAGTGATCAATACGAGTTGATAGTTGTTAATAATGGTCACCAGTAATGATCAACAATTCCTGAGAATGATCAACAAGGGTTGATATTGTAAATCATGGTTACTAATCAGGATAAACACCTCTTGATAGTGATCAAGAACGATCAAAAATGATCAACAATGATCAACAATGATCAATGGCTGTCAATCATGTTTGCTAATCATGATTGACAATTGTTGATACTGATCAATAATGATCAAGAATTGTTGATAGTGGTTGCTGATAATGATCAACAATTGTGATCAATTGTGATCAACCATGATCAATCGTTGTAAATAATAGTTACTAAATGATAGTTGCAATAACTGATAGTTCCTAAATATAGTTACCAACAATTGTGATCAACCCCATGATCCACCATGATTCTTACTAAATCACAATTGATCATGATTGTTCATCAGTTACAGCTTATGTTACAACTATTGATTTACAACCAAATCAGTTGCAACAGTTGATCACTAGTTGCTAAAAGAAGCTTCTATTGATAACTAGTTGTACATAATGGTTCCCAATCACAGTTGATCATCAATAATTTACTAATCACAGTTGATCACAGTTACTGAATAATGGTTACTAATCACCATAATCAATGATAGTTACTATAGACCATTACTAATCATCATAATAGTTTACTATAGACCATTATAAACACAGTTTACTAATCATCAATAGTTAATCACCATATTCAATGGTTTTCACCCAATCACAGTGCCTTTTCACCGTGGTGAAACCCACCGGTGCCGGCTCGTTGAAGTCGTCGTCGTCGTCCCAGGCTTCGTTGACTTCGTCCGGCAGCAGTTCCAAAAGGTCCAAGATGCCATGGTGCCTCGGAGCCACGGTGAGCCCCACCCGGGGTCGCCGCAATGGAAGGAAGGCAACGGAAGGAGAAAGCCATAGCGCTGAAGGGCGCATGGAAGGACTAATGATGGTTAGTGCTATTTAGTGATGATGGTTAGAAATGATAGGAGTTCTTGAATTAATGGATTAGTAGTGAGGGTTAATTAGTATTGATACTGGTTACTGGCCATCATTTAGTATCCATTTCCAGCAAGAATCATGACCATCATTCAGTACTATATCATCATTGATGAAAATGATACTAGACAATTGACTACAGTAGTAAGCATCATGACTCTCGTTCATAACCAACATCATTTCATGAAACTAGATATGACCATCTTGACCATCATGACCATGACTACCTATGATCCATTACTGCACTCCCTGGTTAGATCCATTGGTTTATGACCTAAGTTAGCCATTCCTGGGGGTCGCTCTGTAGGCCATCATGACCTTCCTCCCCTGAGGTGCGTATATGGTTGGAGCGAGGCACAGCCCGGGCACGTTTGTGAGCATCGATGACCGTGGCGATCCATGGGGTTTCATGGTGCTTTGTAAGGGTTACTGCTGGTCAATTAATGCATGAGAACAGGATGCTAACCAACAATGATGGTTAATGATGGGAAATCTGTATGAATAAAACCCAATTCATCTGATATAGCGTGTGATTTATCATAAACACTCGGGGCTTATTCATACCGATCTACAAATAAAACAGTGGGTCATCCTCTGACCTGTGACCAAAGTGATAATGCTCCACCCAGCTTGCGATGATAATCTTGGGCTTTCAGGCCTTACCTGGCAGAATTCCGGGGGAGGGAAGCCCAGCCTGGGAAGCCCAGCGACCCCCCAAAAGTGAAGCCGCTGCACACCTTCGCAGGTGAAGGTGCTGCCAGTGTTGCAGGAACACAGGGCATGGCCGAGGACGGCGCGAGGGCCCTGAGAAGTACCAGGAAGGGCCTCCCCAAGCGTTGGCAGTTCGTTGGTGTTTATCACTAGCTGGGGACCAGATTGCTGGATGCGTGAATACAAGCATAGTTGAAAGGGCTCATTACTGGCAGTTGTGGTAGATTCTGGTAGATACAAGAGTGGTAAAACCCTGGTCAGATCCGTTGGTTGAAACGATTTGCCAGCATTCAGTATAGCAAAACCTTCTATTTGCCTGGTAGTTACCCAAGCGAGAACTAATCTAAGTGTGCAGCAATTGAATCAATTGGGGGGTACCCGTTTGTATAGTTCAATGGTCTGATGACGTTCCCTTGTAGGCCCAGCTGTTTACGGCTCGTTTTACTGTTTGTAGTGATTTGCATAAAGTCTGATGAATCTGATGATGATGATGATGATTGATGATGATGATAATGATGACTGATGATGGTGATGATGATGATGATAATGACGACTTGTGATTAGTATCCATCACTCAAACATATCCTAGTAACATCCCTTGTATCATGGTGTACCCTGGCTGAGGAACGAATGAAAGATGGCTTTGTTGGTTGAGAATCCTATGTAGTTTTACCAGTGTAACCTTAGTATTGTACTGGTGATATGACTGTTACGAGTATAGCCGGTCCCCTTATCCACTGTAAGTTAGCATTTCATCATTTATAAGCCAAGCATTGTACCACGTACAATGAACAAGTAAAACCATGTATAAGCATTGCCCCAAAAAAACTGACCAGCTATGCTTCGAGGTGCCCAGAAACACCTTGGATTCGGAAAATCCATGGGAAGGTCTCGAAAAATCGGCGAAGCCCCCCTGCTTCCCTTCAAGCCATCAGCTCCAGTGGTGCCAGGATGTGGCTGGACACTTCAAGGACTTGATCAAGATGCAAGACAAAGAGCTACGTGATCTGCGACAAGAGGCCGCCATGCGTGGCCATCATTGGTTGATGGTAGAGCTTTTCTGGCTCAAGCACCACACATGTTGAGCTCAAGAATGGCCGGATTTTTTCTCAATAAAGCAAGCTAATTCTTTATCTTCATATAGGTTTACGATTTTCATGTCTTGTGTCTCTTTTCAGAGTGGCAGCGGGTCTACCAACCAGCCAGATAATTACTCTGCCAACCCACGAGAAACAGGTCCTGAGTTATGTGATATCTTTGAGTGGTTGCAAACCCACTAAAGTTGAGTACGTCTCAGAACAATCATAAGAAGAAAAACAGGTGGGTTATTTAGACTTTAACCATTTTTCATTCTTCCTAGTAATTATCAACAAATGGTTGGTCGATCAATATTGTTCATAGGGTTCGAAACCACCAGCCAGTTTTATTGTCATGAATTCGGAACCGTCCAATGAAAACCACCATGTTCAATTGCCAGGGGTTGGAACCACCAGCCAATCCTTTTGCCGATCCTTTTGGGTCACGCCTAGGCAGGTGAGAGCCTACACGCTTGATGCGAACTAAGTTCAAAGAATTACCCAAGCCGGATCCGCGGTGATGGTGCAACAATGCTCGAAATCCCGGGAAACCTTAATCTGCCTACCAACAGCACCAAACAACAAACTGTCAATCTTTGCAACCACACAATCGGAAATCCTCAACTGATAACAAGAAGTCCTCATCAAAATTGCAGCACCACAACACCTCGTCCACTCATTGGGCAACGAAAAGTGGGAATGCTCAAGGAACATCCTCAACACTCGCAAAAAACTGTGAACTCTATGCAGGAATGGGTACGAGTACTCCGGTGGTGCACTCCATGTTGGATCATACCAAGACCGATAAATGTATCTGGGACCAATACCACCCACCATGGTAAACCAAACATACAACTGAGCCCCACTCACCCATCGAAGACGATTTTCAGAACCAAAACCAGGAACAACCAACTCCGTCCACCACCGGTGCACTTGGCGCAAATTGCCTTCGCGAAGCAACCGCACCATCGCCGGCGACCAACCCCATTCCGTCGGCAAGGTGCTCGCTGCACCTGGTTCCGCCGCTGGTGAAACCTCAGCCGGATGCTCAACGGATGCTTGTTGTGTCCTCGTGTTCAAGGACCGCTTCGCTGTTCTGAGATGAACCTGGAACACATGTTTCATGACATGGCGAGAATGCTGCAACGCATCGGATGCCTTTTGCCAACACTGCATGAACTCCACTGGCCTACAATCATTACCCCGGTTTGCCGCTCTATCAACCAACCCATTATGCCAGAATGCCCATTGCTCAACTGGAGTTGTGGCCAGCTTCCAGTCACCATGGGCTTGCACCTTATTGACCCGCACCTGGCCGGTGCGCAGCTGCGAAACGAGGTGGAACAACTGATCCCATAGGTCACTCTGTGGCTTATTTGGTTTCAACCGCTTACCCCCATTCAGAAGTTTACGGAGACCTTTAACCACTGACTGGTTATCACTCCACAGCACTGCATCACACTGGGAACCTACCACGATGCGCAAAGCAGCTATGGCTGCCCACAGCTCTGCACGATAGGAGGTCTGAATGAACCCCGGAACATGACCCACATGCAAAAGGTCATGGCTCACAGAATCCAAGTCAGGTGATGCCCAAGTCACTGCCCAGGCAGCAAGGCGCAGGCAAGGCTCCGTGGGATTATGACATGAGCCATCCAGGAAAAGGTTGTGACATGTTCCCGCCTGAAGCACTGGAAACGATGTTGGAACCGACAGCCCAGCTAGCTTCTGCAGCAAGTCATTCAGTTCAGGCACTCGCTGCGGCCAACAATGGCAGGTGACACTCCGTGGCAAAGACTGGACGAGTGTCATGATTTCCGGCGGCACCTCTGCTCGATCTGGTTCAAAGTGCCTGCAAACCCAGGCTCGATGAAAGAAGCCATCTTGCTGGCCACACCAAGGGCAAGCATTCGAAGCATCAGCAGAGATGTGGGCTCTACCATTTTCCGTATAGAGCGTGCCATCGACGTGACACCTCAACAAGGCTTGATCACTGTCTTCATACTGACGAAGTGCTCTTTCCAACTCACCCAAATCACTGTTATGAAGACCATCGAATGAACTCCGATGGAGAACTTCACCACCAAGGACTCCTGGCCAAGAAAGCCGCACCCGCAACAGCACCTCCTCCCACGAGCAACGCAAAGGATCAAAGTCTCCCAAGCCGTCACGAAACAAGCCCCCTGGGACCAATTGCCAACCCAGCTGATCCAAACGTTCCACTAGCACACCAATAGGTCCATTGGTGCGAGCTGCACCAGCTGCAACATGAACAATGTCGGCACTGAACCTTTGATCTGCAGCAAAATCCCTGGCATCTCGAAGTGTTTGCAAGATGGCCCACGAGTGCGGATCAACCTGGAGGCCATGTGAAGACAGCCGAAGGGCCGGATTCGACCCCTTGCGATTGGATCGAATGCCTTTCGCTGCCGCTGCTCTCAACGTGGTGAAATGAGACTGACCAAGGCTGACTGCTGCAATGCCGTGCAATGCTCTCGGCCAGCCCAACGAAACCAGTGCTTTCACTTTGTGTCGATATGGGCTAAGACTGTTGCGAAGGCGAATCCAAACCTCAGTCATTCCAACAATGCGTTGCTGAACTGTGCAGTTACCATGACGTTTACTGAAGTTATGATGGACTCCCAGTGCTTTGGCATGTAACTGGACACGCAGGCGACCCCTTCTCAGTTCCTTCCTTTCACTCCTCTGAGCCGACCAAGCAAACGTTTTGGCCTCATCGATTTCAAGGTCAACTGCAGCTGTGAAATTTTCAAGGGCAGACCAAGCATTCTCCAACTCCGGAACTGTAGTTGCCTGTACCTGCCAATCGTCGACAAATGTCCAAAGATGAACGGAGGGTTGACACGCTGCCAGCCATAAACTCAAAAGGTAGTCCAGAATTGTCATAGCAAAAACAGACATGCCACATCCCTCAGGATAGCCAGTGACACTCGTGACCCCTTCCGACACCGTTTGTCTGACCCTGAAGCGACGTTGTTGGTGTGTCACAAACATACCCCAAGCTCTCAGGATATCAGCAGGGAATCCCATCCGCACCAAAGCTGTCCATATAGGCATCCTCGGGAGACAGTTGAAGGCTTTGCGAATGTCAAGCATGATCCCGACCTTACTCAACGAATGCAAATGGCAGTGTTCCAGCTCATGGGCTAATGCATACCATATATGCTTGGCCTGCCTGAACGGGCAGCCTCCTTGAATCGACTGGGGCAGCACCTTTTCAAAGCACATCAGGGCTTCACGGCTTCTAGCAGAGCTCCAAAGACGATAGAGAAAACCATAGATGGTTATCGGTCGAAATTGTTCAGGTGCCGTCGCAAACTGACACTTGGCCAAGCTGCTGACAAATCCAGTGGAAAGTTGCGTTGGCCATTGAGCACCTGCCTCAATGGCCTGGTACATGTCACTGATGGCCGAATGCCCACTGCCAGGCAAACTGAGAACATCATGGCGAGACACACCATCCGGCCCCACTGCTGCCGTCTTCTTCTTGTGAGCTGCCAACTCCTTAACCCATGGACCATGCCACGATCGAAACGTCCATTCCACCGGTCCCAAAACTTGAGCAGCAAAGCCTTGGATTTGGTCCCATTGCCCCTCCTGAACATGCGACAACTTGTTCCACCGAGGCTTCCAGACATCCATCAGTCTGGCAACGATATCATGATCACTGCAAGCAATGGTTTCTTGAGCAGCCAATGCACCCGGTTCCACACCCTCAACCGAATCCAGCCAAACTTTGTCATCACACGAGGCAAGAACAGTACGAGGAATCCCACCAATGACAAGAGGCTTCGTCTCATCAAAGCCTGCAGCCCGCTCCAACACCACAGCACACTGATCTGAGTCAACCTCATCAACACATGCCTCTCGACGATCACTCAAGGTGTCAACAGGCAGGGGGAACGGGTCACGGCAGTCTGCGAACACATGATGAAGACTCTGCTGACGCTTTGCTTTTGCTCCTTTGATACGATAGGCTTTCAATGCTTGTTCATACCTACGGACCTCACTCTGGAAAGTGCCAAAAACTGCCTCCACAACATCAAGGGGAGGACACACATCACACGGAACACTGGAGAGACATGGCTGCAACTTTTGTTTGGACCACCATTGTGCAAAGGACCCATCAAACCCTGGAGCCCGGCAGCATTTGTCCCAGGTCAAGTTCACATTCTGAGCTGCATTGTCACAAGCAAGAGAAGGATCCTTTCGCAACGTTCGGAGCAAGCTTTGTAATCTCCTCAGCTGTTTGAACCACAAGCTGTGACGCCTTGCCACCCCCAGGAATTCAGGAACGAGTTCCCCTGTTCTACTAGCCTTCAAAGGAGCAACTTGATACTGAACCTTGCGAGTGGTCAGAGTTTGTCCACGACCCAACTGGCTAGCATTCCATGATCCACATTCATGTTCAACCTGCACCACAGCATCTTTCTCCCAGGAACGCCACATCTGGGCATAGGCAACGGTAGGGTCACAGGTTCTGTCCCATCCAACGGTACTGTCCCACTTGGAAGGCCAGGGGAAAGATTGGGGTTTGTGCCACACCTCAGCATACCTAAGATGATCCTCAACTCGGAAAGTCATCTGAACAGCAGAGTGGTCAGCCCAATGATCATCAAACACATGGACTGCTTCAACACAGTCGAGAAGCTCAGCTGAGACCCAAATCTGGTCCAGCTTAGCTGAACCACGTGTAGTAGGGCGTTCAGCTTGACCAAATTTGAAACTTGCAACCTCCTGGATTTCGCGGAATCCCATGCTCCTCAAACGGCGAAGTTGACTCAGCTCTTCTTCGGTGTGGTTCACATCTCCACACAGGATGCGTGGGCCAGACGAAGCACTCAGCCTGTCCACCAGGCTCTGAAGCAGACAGTCTGTCTGATACGAAGGCAACTGATGTTTGGCACTCTTGGGCACACCATAGATCATTGCAACCTGAATCCAAACATTGTGAACCAACATGCCTGCGATCTGGATGCGTCCGGATGCATAGTGGTCCTTTGGAAACGAATGCTGAAGCGCACGTGCTGGCCCTCGATGAATGAGCATCACTCCTGAGTATTCTCCTGTGTCATCAGACTTGGTTGGTTTGCATGGCGCACCAGCCACTGCAGACTGATACGGGGAACGAAGTGCTTTCAGGCCACGATTGAACTTCTCAAGGCCAAGCCGTGTTAAATGGGTCTCTGCAATGACCCAAGAATCCCCCTCCAGGTTTGAGATCACATCCAGTTTCGACGAGATTCCAGTGGGATCACAAACACCAAAAGTAGCAACCGGCGGTCCGGGGTTGGCCGCCTCTCCAACTCGGCATCCCAACATGAGCAAACATGCCCACAGCATTTGAAAACGAATTCGAGGATTGCTGGCAACCAACGCTGGTGTGTTGCCAAGGAACATGGCTGGGATGAGGATCCCCGCACTCAGCCCCATCACAAGGCTCGACTGCAAACCTAGCCCCATCATAGCCATCATGGTAAAACAACCCATTACCAACCAAAATGCACATGACCTGATTCGATCACATTTCTCCCACTCTTGTTTCAACCCCATAGCACGAGGGAGCACCATGCTACTAAGGCCCCATCACTCCGCAGAAACCTTCTGGCGTTTGGCAAGCAAGGCTTCAAAATCTTCCATTTGCCTTCCAAACATCGTGCTCAACATTGACTCCTGTCGCTTTGCTTCACTCTGGAACTGAGCTTCAAACTGGGCTGCATTGCTTGCGATGGCACGTTCAACCTGAGAGAACTGGGCTTGAACGCTTGTCTGCAACTCCTGGATCTGAGAAGCTTGCTCGGATGCATTGGACTGGACAACTACCTGAATCTGCTCCTGCCTGACTGACAGATCCTGCATCTGTTCCTCCAACTTCTGAACCCGAGACGACATCACCTCATCGTGATCCACCTCCATGGCCTTTCCCTGTTCCAGCTTCTGCATGACACTGGACGTGATGCGACTCTCAAGCTCATCCATCGGATTGTTGGTGGCGAAGGTGGGCTGTTGCTGGGTGGCTGGCTTTCGTGCCCACGGATCATGAATCTGCATGAAGTCCACCTTCTCTGCCCCTTGCTGGAGCATGTTGACAGCCCGATTGGAACCCACCACTTGAAGCACCTCTGGAGACTGCTCATCTTGCTCCTGGATTCGTGTGATCAAAACTTCACCGTGCTCCATGGCCAGCATCGCTCGAGGTGGGTCCTGCACTGACTGCACCTTATACATCATGCCCGTCACATGACGTGCCGCAGGCACAGCCTGCAATGGACGTGCTGTCCAACCAGCATCTTGAAGGGCCTGCGACAACGCCGCTCTCCCCGTGCCGAATGGCAGCGGTCCCGCCAACCATAGTTGCTTCTTGCCAGTCGGAAGGAATGTGCCTCCCGGCTTGATAGCCGAGTGAAGTTGCTCTGCATGCTCTGCTCTGCATCGGAGCCCCAACTTGGATCCAATGCGGGCAATGCCTAGCGCATTGCTGTTGCTTTGCTTCAAAACCATGAGCTGCTGCAGATCCAACTTTGGTGTCCAAATCACATGGAAAGTGTCTGAGGGTCCACGCCCGTCAAGGGCCCTTGGCTCAACAAACAAGCCTTGCTGTCCGGAATATGTCTGGGCAATGACTTGGAGGCACACTGGTACACGTACATGCACTGAGAAGATGTCAGAATCCGCTGCAGATGTAAAGTTGAATCGCTGATCAAGCCATTGTCGGCTCCACACTTCAATCAACGGATCCTGAAGATCACATTTTTCACCCGGATGCCAAAGCTCGCAAAGGCCTTCACACTCCTCATTCTGACACTTCTGGAGAATGGGAAGCAACGTGATGATGGCTTTCATGGGCTGAGCTGCCACTTGCCTCCACTCCAATTGACACTGATCCCGATACAGCAGAATCTTCAACACGCAAGAGGCGACCGAGCGAACAGCCACAGCTTTGGCAGGGACTGCCTTCTTGACTTCGATAGCACCAAGGTTGTACAGGTAGCCTGTTACCAGCATTGGTTCTTCCGTGGTGCGCATCAACACAGGAAATTGCACAACCTGGGGTTTGATCACTGAATCTGGCACTGCATGCTCAACACAGACTACCACGATCGCCAAGGATCCGGCTGACATGGGCTTTGCCTGTTGCAAGTACGCTGATGCAGCTGCTGGTGTTGTCAGGACCACACCGGATGCATTGGGGCTGATCTGTGCGATGTCCAACTGGGAAAGCTCGCATCCAGTTGCACTGTTGAACGTACCTGGGGCAACCTTAATCATGGCAGGATCAATGGCAGCTGTCTTGCCCTTGCCCTTACCCTTACCCTTGGAGGCTTTCCGCTGGGACCTGTTACCAACTGTACCATTCTTGGTTCGTTCATCAATGACCTTCTGGAGCTCACTGGGTTTGACAATCTGGATGGGGGGCGTAGTCTGATTTGCTAACCACTTGAGCTCACGCCAAGGCTGACCAACATTCATGGCATCCAGTACTTTCTTCTCACCCAACTTGTCAAACAAGAGTCGAATTCGGTGGGTCACATCAGCCATCACTACACCATGTTCAACCAACAGTTGTTCGAGTTTCAATCTGGCATCTGTCTCACCCCAACCCCAAATCCATGGCTGGGGAGTTTGCTCGGCCACTTGACTGACGAAACCATCAACCATAGCATGCCCCCGGTGATCCAGTTCATTCATGGTTTCAGGCAAGTGAGATCCCAGGACCTTGTGCTGCAAAAACATGCAAGCCCATGCCCCACAGTTGCGATCAACTTCAAAGCCAGGAACATCACATGTCATGGGATCAGCAACCGTAATGCGAGAACGTACAACATATTCATGCATGGACACCAAGGCAGAGGGGACATCACCATGCATGCTCGTGTAACCACGCACTTGGTCTGCCTCAAGTCGCCACATCACAGGAAGCCAGTGATCATCGATGGCAACCGCCGAGATCAGAGTAGCTATGGATGGTACACTGGAAAGAAACACATCCAAACCACCAAATTGTTTGTAGAGTACCATGCTCGTGGCAAGCAAAGGGTCAATCACTACCACATGTTGTTCTTTGGGAGCCTGAAACGCAACCAATTGCAATGCTGCAAGCACCTGATCATCTGCCCAAGCATCTGGCTCGGAGTGGGCTTCCTCCTTCCGTTGTTGGCCTCCCACCATCTGTTTACGACTTTCCAAGAGGGCCTGGATGGTCAAAACCTCAGGGCACTCTGCACTTTCCCACTCAGCTTCTGTTGCTTGTTCTGGTGCAATGGGACCAGCATCATTGGTGACTTCACTCACGGATGCAATTGGAACGGATGCATGAGGACCTGGTGCATGAGATTCATCATATCTCCTTTGTTCATCCGCTGCTTCCGCCATTGCAGCGAAGAATTCCTCTTCCTCAGGATCATCCATTCCTACCTCCTCATGCAAGGACACGTGGCTCATGGAATCATCAAACTCCTCTTGAAACATGAGATCCCCGCCTGGATGCACCGGATGCGAATCAGGGAGATGAGAACCATCTTCTGAGCAGGCTTGCATTCGTGAAAGATCAGTCAGCAGGGCTGTTTCCGCCGCTCTGACATCACCAACTGTACACGGAGTTCTGATCGCAACGGACACTGGTGCAATACCAGCGATGGAAACTGAAATGACCCCCTCACTCGTCTCAGGTGTCAAAGTCCTGGTTGGCCACATCAGCTGACCTGCCTCCAGAATGGATTGCTTGAACGCCTGCACCACCACTTCCGGCATCCCAGAGTTCACCGATCCACACGTGAATCGTTCGACATGCTGCTTCACATGAGTCGCAATCCAAAGTCCAACCAATGGTGACACACACTGACCTATGCCAGCCAACGCAAGCTTCAGATTGTCTCCCCACGCCACATCGGGAGGCCCCCCATTCAAAAGCAGCATCTCCGAAGGATGAAGGTTCCTTGCATCTTGCAGCATCGAGTGTCCATGTTTCCGAAAGGTACCCAAAGGGATGAGTGTTCCCAGCAAGCCCTTGGTCTGAAGACGGTGCATTGAAAGTGCTGACCTGCATCCACACGGGCACCTGCTGAGCTGACTACCAGCACTGTGGAGACTGGTAGCCATCTGACCATCTGCTTTGAGATACAAAGCCTGCACCCCACCCACCGCGAAGTCATCAAAGCTTCGAAGCTCATAAAGATCCAACTGCAGTTGTTGCATCACCACTTCATTCCACACTGGGATTTGCGGTAGAACATCACCCACACGACCATGTGCTGGATCCTTTGGCATTGGAGGCACTGGGAATTGTCCCATCGCAGGGGCTGTCAAGACCCCAAACCACCTCTCCCGACGAGTGCACCAAGTAGATCGAAGGTCCAAAATCTGCTGGGTCAATGCATATCCTGTCGCATGGCAAAAGGAAGTGAGCTTTTGTTGAAAGCCCACATGAGTCATCACTGTAGATACGCATTCCAACACAATCGTCGTGCTTTGCAGTGCCCATGCCGTGTTGAGCACCTCTTCCAGTGATCCAGATCGCTGATCTGCCATTCCTGCCTGGTCTCCCAACACAGAGAAAGGCTGGCAAGCCACCCCTGCAAGCACCGTGCAGTGGAACATGTCCTTGTCCATCAACTTCTTGATCGTCTCAGACGATCCAGCTGCAGAAGCAAAGAAATCCGGTGAATCCTCTGGATGCATGCTCTTGAAAAGGTCAGACCAACATGGATTTTGGTCCACCCCCACTTTGACAGAAAACCCTGCCTTCGACCATTGCGATGAAAAGCCTCCCAGGCCTGAGCATAGTTCAGCCACACGAAGCATGGCCTGCTTGGTACACACTGGAACCGCCTTCACCACAGCACCTGTCGCTGCACTGAAGCATGGCAAAGGATGCACCCCTAACACTTCAATGTCAACCAGAGTCACCCGGGAAGCCGCATCGGGCAAACTCTGTGGCAAATGTGTCAAGAAAAACCTCTGGCTCTGTCGATCGCAGCTCTGAAGCATCACACTGTCTGCATCCTGGAACAGAATCAGTGCCACCATTGTCACACGATCACCTGATTTCAACCCAGCCCAATTCACCATGGCCATAGCTAACGAGATCCTAACCACCCAAGCCTTTTGCTTGCCCCGGGAACCAACTGGGATGGAGCTCGGGCCAGAACGCCTTGGAACCACCAGCCAGAAAACGATGAGTCCAGATCATGCATGGTCATTTTGAGGATCCCACGGAAACTACCGGTCTCTTGCCAATTTATCATCCATCATCAATGAACTGTCAGTGAACCACCAAAGAATCAGTGAAACATCACCTCAGCATCAACGAAATATCAGTTCCATCAGTCCACCACTTGGTTTAACCAATGACTTTCCCTCTTCAGCAGAAACCCCGAACCGCTATGCAGGTCCAGCAGTTGAAAGCGGAGAACGATGAACTTCACAAGCTGACCACAGACGAGGACAAGACCATCCTCCTTTGGAAGGCGGAGCTGCAGGGCGAGCAATAAGGGTGGGCTGGTGGTCAGGCGCGACGCCAGCAATGCCTGGAGATGCGTTGGGCTTGTCACTGGAACCAGGCTATGTAACCCTATAGTTAGTGTAGGTGAACTAACTCCAAATTATACATACATTGGTTTGAACCACTTACTAAGTCGACATGGCACATCCAGCCGTATGACGGCAGTGTGAACCCACTTTGTCGTGGAGATTTTCCAAAAGATGATATAAAAGACTTCTTGAGACCTTGCTACCACACAACTGTGACCGAAGCTGATGATTCTTGACTCATTCTACTGGATGGTTCATCGGAATCGTTCCACATACCGTCAGTAACAAGTCGAACCTGTTCTAGCAACACTTCTTGTATGTTCATGTAAGCAAAGTCTGATGATTTCTATAGCCAGACAGTGAACAATCCGTCAAGTTGTGTACCTAGAAGATGGTCAAGCAGTAGAGTGAAGCCTGGCACTGCCCGTCATCAGGCCATCAGACAAGTCAATTGCAGAACACTGGTCACAGTCCCGGGAATGTTTTTTTTCTCGGAAAATTGACTAGAAACCTCTACAATGGGTGGTTAAAACAAGGGTTTTCTGGAGATATGAACCCATCGAGTGAAACAGCCCCTGAAATCTTCCTGGCATAGCTATTTGAAGGGAGTGCTGGGAGAAACTACTCTGCTTCACCAGCCAACTTCCAACCTTGGTCCATGTCACAGCGATGGTGCAAGGAGCAGGAACAGCAGACTGCCACATTTTTCTTCCACGCAAGACCTCCACTGCTTTGAACAAAGAGATTGTCCTGTTAGTTGGCGATTTGGTGGATTCTTGCGGATACTTCCTGGCTGTTTCAAGAAATGGCTATGTTCTTCCAAGAAATTTTGTTGGTTCATGTTCTGTCCAGCTATTTAAAGAAGCATTATATTCCATCAACCGGGAAAGCCTATAAAGCATCCGCCGGTGCATTGAAGGTTGGCGCCCTCTCCAAACAGTGTGAAGCTTTGCAAGTGAAGTATGGTTCTCAGATCTGCGGGAATCATTGCGAGCTGTTTTTGAGTTTGGCTACAGAGATGTGTCGGTTTCTCAAGTCATAGGGGTACCCACAGTCATCATCCAGTTGATTCACCATTTATATTAAGAAACCATCCGTTTTGGGGGTCCCCTATTTTGAGAAACCACCATGTGTGTGGGTCAACAATGGTCAACATGCCCAAGTCAGATGTGAACGTCCAAGCGGTTGGACTCTTTTGTGATCTTTAGGATGTGCATCGGAACGGGGTGCTGGCTTTTGGATCCAGAGGCATGTGGCTACAGTTTCTGTACAGACAATCATTCATCCGCCATGGACCAGCCGACTATTGCAGTTTACGTGGTCTCCACCCAGTGGCACTGACCGTGAAATTGGTCAAACGAAGAGAATAGGTCGACTTGTTTGAATGTTAGCCCTTTGTGTGTTCGGTCGGTAGCCATATGGGTACGGCTCCAACTGGTCAATAATTGTCAAGAATTGTTAATGGTAGATCTATATAAATACACCAGCACCACCTTTCCTTAAGTGGCCGGTGATTCACCGTCAAACATAGAGTGTTTATTGATATGGATCTGCCATTTACCATTATCTGCCACCAGTCTAATCGTGATTGAGCATGGTTCGTTAAAACAATACTTATTGCCAGCATGATCCGTTATGTCATTAGTCAAACCATTATTGAGAAGTAGCTAACCATCAACCAATTCTGAACCAATGGTTGGTTCACTGGTTGGGTACTGGTTACACTTCTGGTTGATTCATACTCTCTCCAAACTGGTGAATGGTTCAACCAACCAACCGAACATTATCGCTATGACACTTAACTTTTGCAAATCACAACCAGTCACAAATGGCTTGCCAATGGCATTCTTGCATGGATTTATGCTTGAAACATGATTGCCATTGCGTGAAACAAATTCCAACTACCGTACTGCTTCATCATTTTTTTCAACCGATGGTTCACCAGTGGTCCACTGGTTCATGTAACTCACAACTGCACGTTTTAAGGCTGTCGCAACCGCTTGCAATAGTCCACCAGCGGTCATTCTTAAATCACTATTGTTCGAATAGTCAAATCACTATTGTTCGAATGGTCCACTAATCTTTCACTCATGTCAATCACCAATGCTAACGCTGCTAACCACAACTAGTTCCAATATTCAATGGTCACTGATGGGTTCAATGCTTCAACCGGACGCCACGTGGACGTTCGGTCGGACCCTGCCGTTGCGTTCGTTACGACCTGTTCGCGACGGGACGTTGAGGTGCGACTTGCTCGAGGCCGCTCGAAGCTCCGTCGAGGCACAGCGGGACCCGGCGGGACCCGGGGCCGGTTGGGTGGTTGGGGTGGGAGAAGAATGGAAAAAGTTCCCATATAATAAATAATAGATATATAATAGATATATAATTATATGATATCTATAACTTTAGTTGTGAATAAATGATGGATATTTATGATTATAGATATATCATGGTATCTATAGTTATATCATTATCTATTTATAAATCCCGGATTGGTTGGTTGTATAATAGTTATTTCATTATCCTATAGTTGTATCCCATATAACATTAGATCATGGTTGTATCTTATATAGTATTATCCTATAGTTGTATTCCATATGGTTACTGGAATAATGGTATATAATATCACAGTTGTGTCGGCACACAGGTGTTGATGATTACAGAAGTCACGTTTTCTAAGAAATGTGCTGGTTGCGTCGGATGGATTCATCAAGAATGGTCATCATGACATATCATGTAGTGTTTTTTAGTTAACATTGATTATGAGAATGGTTATATAATCATTATTTGTTTTTTTACTTAACGTTGATTATGAATGGATGATTTTGGGGAGTCCCCTATCTCGAAAAACACATCTGATTGGTGGTTTGATGGACATTTTTTCGATTCCCAAATGGGTCACGGTGGAGCTGGTTAGTGGTTTGACTATGTTTGATTGACATGTTTTCTTTTCCCAAATGTATTAACTAACCTAAGTGGTTGGTTGGTTGATAAGCATATCTTTTATTGGGGCTTACTCATATTTTTCTTAGAGGTGGTGCAATCACCAAGCAGATTGTGTTTAAGAATGGTTCATCATTCGTTGATGATAACAAATCTTTGTAGAATGCTTGGCCATTATCAACCACAAGGACCATAAGTTATCGATTAACAATTCATGACTGTTGGCAATGGTTGATAATGCTTGACAATGCTTGATAATGCTTGATGCTTGTCAATGCTACATAGGACCAATTCCATCTTTGACAACAGTTGGTTTGCAACGCAGGGCTGTTGCCAGCCATTTTCTTATTGCTGTTGCAGGGGTGCAGGCCTCAGCTGATCAGCAGTCACAGTTGTCATCCAAGCACTGTTGGTAATATCCAAGCATGTCTACAGTAACCAATAATGAAAGATTCATATTAATAAGCCCCTCTATTCTAAGGATGAATCACCAGATTTTGGGCAAGTGATGTCTTGGTTGGCTCTACCATTATACATCAATGCCAAATTGCAAATAGCTCAATGATGGTAGTTTATTAATCTGGCCATTGCTATCTGATATACGGGTGTTTCTCAACAAATGGGACCCCCAAAATCATCCCCAGTCATAGTCTGTTTTAGATGATCAGCCCAGGTGATGACAATGGGGTCCCCCAATTGGAAAAGAAAATACGGTGGTTTCTTAAGTCGTGGGGTACCCCCAAATCATCCAATATTACCCATTTGGTTGGTATATCCCCTATTATGATTGGTTATTATCCCTTACTATCAACCTTAAGAAACCACCACTAGCCTTGTTGATCACCCCTCACCTCAAACCGCCTGGTTGGGCGGTTTCACCACAGGTGGCAAGGCTAAGAGAACGCCAGGGCCATCGACAAGAGCGGGAGGAGCGCCCTGCCTTTCGCAAGTGGTTGATATGCGAATGCGGAGGTTCGAATGCTGGTGGGTCATCATGATTCATGATGGCGAATGGTGGTCGATGATAGTTTATGATGATTAGTTAATGGTCTTTATGTGTTGATCAATCCATATGAATGGAGATTATTTTATCATGATGATGGTTGATTAAGCTTCGTCTTGATCATTCACCATGGTTAATGGTGGCTGCGCACACTTGGTCCTTGCCCTTCCCTCGCATGAGCAGAGAAGGATGTCCTTGGTTAATCGTGGCTAACCACATGGTTAACGCGGAAGGCTACTGTACAGGTTAAGATCATGGCCAAGTTTTCACCATGGTATCCATACCTGCCAGAGATCTACCAGAGATGCTCCTTAGGATGATCAAGGTAGGAACCTTAGTCAGAGATCTAGACAGGTTTATAAGACTACTCCGGGGTAAACATAGATGGCGCAAATTCTCGAATTGCGCCATCTACCATTCAGCGAATACACAAAAGAAACAAGATGATAATAGGTGATTATTGCCCATCTCTACCTGTATCTAGGCATTTCTATGGGGATTTAAAAATTGGAAGACCAAAAATGGGTGGTTTACTACTATACAAATGATTAACATTGGATTATCTGGGGTACCCCCCAATAAGAACCTCCCATATCTCTGGTATTGAAGCCATCCCCCAAGGCTGCCAATTGGTTAACCATACTTGTTTAAGGACATAGTTGACAATTTATATAGATATAGTCAGCAATACGGGGGTTTCTCAAAATGGGGAACTCCCAAATCATATCATCCGATATTAACGCATTTTTGGCATCCCCCCAAGTTTTTGAGACACAACGACCACATATGGTTGGTATGTCCCCCATGATTTTTGGACATTATCCCGAGCTTTATCGATTGATGGTTATAACCCTTACAGAACCTTAAGAAACCAGCATTCTTTTAAGCAACCACCGTACTGGTTGATTCTTGGTGCGGGCGAGATGCTCGTCATTGTTCGCCGCAGGAGCTCGAACAACAGCTCCAGGCAGGGGACGATCAACATGAGGTGTGAGCAGTTGAACCTGTTGGTTGATAAAGTTTGTTCATGATGGATGTTGCTTGGGAGGGAGGCCATGAGGCGTCCGGGGTCTCCCGCTCTATCCTTCCAATAGGGAAGCGGTGCCGGGGCTACCATTGGTAGGGGTGGTGTAGCCAAATGGTAGCATGATGATTGAATGACTAACAGTAATGGCTGGTTCGTTGATGATAAACAATCATGTTGGCTCACTCACGATGGCTTCTTTGCTGAGGACAATAACGATTTATATGCTCAATGATGATTGATGATGGTTAATGTGATAAATCATGATGGTTATTAAAATGGTTAATGATGGCTAATAATGGGTATTGTAAAGCTTCTTGATGATGAAGGGCTGATGAGGGTCAACTCGATTGGCTGCGAAGGGTTGCCATGAGCGAGTGATGCATTGTCTACAACTGTTGATTGTGACTCAAAATATTATATAACTCGTAAGAAGGGTTGACACTTCTCACAGGTCACAACCAATCAATATCCATCAGCTTGTTCATAACCAGTTGCTGATACTGGTGATCAAAGTTTAAACTTGATTCGCGTGATTGTTCAGTAATGAGTCATACTGGCTACTGATTCACTTATATAATCGTTGTTGCTCACCATTGATCATGCTGGATATCTGAGGGGCTATTGACTGACCGCAACAAAGATGGTTGATTTGCTTGTTACTTGGATGTACCCCCACAGCAAGGGGGATAGTTCGCTTGCGTTGCAAGGGAGAAAGTTAAACACCGTCAGCCATCTTAGTAGGTGGGCTTGCAAACAACTACAGTATCGATTATTCTGAACCATTCCTGACCATTCTTAAGCATAATCAAGCATGATTTGCCAGAGGTAATCATAGTTCAACAACTTAAAGGTTTCCCACACTCAGCCAACGTCAGCCGCCATCGCTTCTTATGCCTATCGTTAATCATCATCAACACCTATTTGCTGGTTATTAAATGCTCTCCCCTAATTACTGTAAATCATTCATGAACAATTTTGAAGCCTAATTCAAGCCTTCTAGTAACGCCTAGAAACCACCATCAACTGCAGTAATGACTCGCCATCAACCACTAATCAACCACCAGTAACTCGTATAAACCACCATTACTGGTACTGGTAGTAACCCCTTAAAACCCACGAAATAAAACCCGCCGATGGGATCTCCGTTACGATGTTCACCGCTTCACTTCACAACGGAGGTCTTAGCCTTGGCATTGGACGAAGCGGAGCTCGCTTCTTCCAAGGAGGTGAAGGCGAAATGGTTCGCGCTGCGTAGTTCGTGGGTGATCACTGGTGGATTAAATGGTAGTTTCTCAAAATAGGGAGCCCAAAATTGGTGGGTTTGATAGTATAAATGGTTCATATTGGATGATTTGGGGGTACCCCTATTTTGAGAAACCACCAAATGGGTGGCGATCCATAGGGCCTTTTTTTTACGGTTTTTACGGCTTCATAGTAGGTGAGGTTTCGGAGTTTCTAGCATTAATGGTGATTAGTAAGGGTTGCTACTGGTTGATTCATGGTTCATTAGTGGTTGACAAGTGGTTTATTGGTGATCAATGCTTGAGGAATTGTTGATAAATGGTTGAATGGTTCATGAATGGTTTGATGAATTCTTGATCAATGGTTGATTGATAAATGGTTGAAAAATGGGTACGCTTCCACTAATGAACATGAACCATACAAGCATCCGTGAAACTGTGTATATCATATCCATTCTCACTTATTTCTCCTTATTGATTATTCATCATGATCGACTTGTTTCTCTATCAGTCTCTATCATTAGCACACTATTCACTCTTGATTAGGCTTTTTGAACCATTCTCCCAAATGATTGATGGATCTCCTCCTCCTCAGCTTATTACACCATGGCATACCATGGCGCACATGAGCCAGTTGCAACCAAGACGTTCTTGACCCTGGCGTTTCGTTCAAGATCCTCGGCCTTCGGCTGGGCTTATCCAAGACTGGTGGTACCTACGAACCATCCAACCACAACATGCTAGGGATTCCACCAGTGGCTTCAGGGTACACCTTAACGCCATTTTTTGGGGTACACCTTTTGGACAAACCCAGCCAGAACATGGGAGGTCTCTAGATCCCGGGAGTTTGATGAAGAATCACTTGGCCATTTTGCCCCTAGCGTCAGGCGGCCCCAGTTGTAGCCAGGGTAACTACCAGTGATGGTACACATAACTAGCTTGTTCACTTGCGAATCAAAACCGGCTGAATTATTTATGGGATGGTGATATTATAGTGGTTCTACCCTTTGCCATTGGTGGCCAGCTCACAACCATCCAATATTTTTTTTCAGAATCCATTGTTGTTCATCCGTATTGTCGGTTCTCAACCACTATCAATCAGTAGTGGCCAGTAGCGACCAACATTGACCATTGACAATCCCGAAACATTACGAGCCGTTACATGTCCTATGGTTGCTGGTGATTACTCCCTGTTATGAACCATCATCAACCATCGTCAACCATTGTGAACCATCACTTGGTCATCATTTGGAATCATTAGTAGCCATCAGTGGCCATGATTGACCATCAACAGCGGTACCCACAAGCATCACATCAGTTCACAGCCAACCACCAATCAGGATCAATCATCATTTAACCATCATTGAACCATGATTTGGTTGGTGGTTTCAAACATTTTTGTTTTCCATAGTATTACCAAATGGATCCAAATGGTTAGTTGACTCATATTTTCCATAGATGTGGTTCAACTACACCAGCCAGTCACAATAACAACAGGGAATTGCCAGAGAATTTCCAGGAAGTTACCAGGGATTCTTATGGATCAATCATCATTTGAGCAGGATCCATCACTTAAGCATCATCAACCAGAATCAACCAGTAATTCACCTTAGAGGTGGTTCAACCACCCACCAGCCATCCTTATCCTTATCACATGAACCATCCCCCACCAGGCAGGTCTCCCTGTGTCAGGCCAGCAACGGCAGCGAGCTTGAGCCGCCCGATGTGGTGGCGGAGAGGGATGAGCTCCTCGCAGTGACTCGGCGTTGGCCCGGCTGGTGACCCCGAAGGCTGGCACAGAATCGTACGGCTGGATGTGCAGCTGGGGTTAGCTCACCATGGTGAGTTACGCCCTATAAGGTAGCTGAACTTACCCCTAAAAGTCGTGGTTAGTGACCACTTACTAAGTGGGGGTGCACATCCCAGTACCCCCAACTTAGCTAAGTTGGTTTGTAACTAGGGGAAGTAGTAGGCCAATGGTAGATATAACCATGGTTTTTTTGTAGCCTTTCCATCAACTTAAAACCATCCAAAAGCCACGGGATGTTTTTTCACAGTCGTTCGGGGTACAAGCCTGCGGTCTGAGCTGACAGCCGCTTCAAGCCACGATTTTTTCACAGACTTGGGTGATCTTTGAGGAAGGGCCACTTAGTTGTCGAGAATGGTTGCCCCAGCAACTAGTTTGAATCAACAACCAGCAGTTGAGCGTCAACCAGCTAATTAGACATGAATGATTATATACTCGTCAACAACTGATCGTGATCAACCAACAACTAATTGACAACCATGGACCATGAATAGTTGGGGGTTTCTCAAAATGGGGAACCTTGAAAAATGACTGGTTTACGACTCAAATTGATTAGTACTGGACGATTCGGGGGTATCCCTATTTTGAGAAATCACGAATTTACCTTTAACAATTAGTTGATTGACTATCAACGATAGTAATTAGTAATTAGTCATGAACCAACTGTAACCCTTGGTGGGTGGAACACCCCAGCCATTAGCCGTTTTTCCTTCGAAAATGAATATTTTTCACACAAGCAAGTGATGGATTGCCAGAGGGCAGAGGTGATGGCTGATGCTGAGAGTACTTAAATCACCTGGTTGGTTGGTGGTCCAAACATTTGTTCCTTCCCCGCAGTATTTCCAAAGGGTTGGTTGGTTGATGGTTGACAAGCATATATTTCCTCGGGTGGTTTAACCACCAACCAGTCACCACAACACCAGGGAATTACCAGAGAATTTCCAGGAACTTACCAGGGATCTATATGGATTTCTTGGAATCCATGGAGTGGAAACCCACCATCTCGGGGTGAGGAATTCGTCGCGACGGTGGGTACTTTCTATTGCTGAATAACAAACGTTTGGGACGATGCTGACTTGCTAGTAAAAATCATTGGGGATAATGACTCACATGTGAGGTGGAATCGGTTTTTGACTTCCCACGTGTTGAATCACAACAAGTTCACCCGGAATCACCACAATGTTGTTCTTGGGATCTCATTCACGTCAAGACTTTATTGCTCATTCAGACTTTGTTTCCATCTGGGCATCTCAACTGAGGTACCTATAGATCTCCCTGCGCCAACGGGTTGACGGGGTTTCTACTGTTGGTCAAGCATGTTCCATAGTGCTCCCGGCCTCCTCAGGTGTTGACTCAAATCCACCGGTCCTGTCCAGAGGCGGAGTCTGAGCAGTTTATCGGTTCCACCGCCAACATATATAGATTGGGTTAGGTGGGTATAGGGGTTTCTTAAAATGAGGGTGACCCCAAGTTATGGTTGGTTTATTACTGTAAATGGTCAACAAAGTGGATAATTTCAGGAGTCCCCTATTTTGAGACCCGTATGCTTGTAGGCTTCCATTTTTGGTAAGATTGGCTTGATTTAGCTTGGACAATGTTCTGTGGTCGGAGGGTTACTTAATTATAAACTATTATTGCCTGAGGTAGTTTAGTAGCTGTGGCTAATAGTAAAGTTGGTTGTGTAATATGTTTGTATTGGCCAGAATTGCTGGTACCAGACGAGCTTTTCCTGTTTATCCTTGCTGTACAATAGTGCTGGAGTGGCGGGCCTTTTTGTTTCGGGTTTGGATGATGAGGGGAAAGATGCAGAAGTACAAGTTGCTGAAACTTGACGCATACCACAAGGAAGCAGCCTCGGAACTTGTTTGTTCTTCCCCAGGCAACATTTTGATTTGGCCGTTTCTATAACTTGTCGTTTGATTTGGCTCGTCAAAATGCTCGATTCCAAATCTTCTGAATCCTTGTGCCGCAATTTTATGCAATTTTCAAACAACCCCGGAAGGGTGATTTCGTAGAATTTGCCGGTTCTTCAGCTCTCTTCAGATCTTGTTAACAAGTTGGTTCGGCAGTTGATCCGGGTGAACCTTCAGATCGTTAGTTCATCTGACAGATCCTGGTGAACAACCAGCCTGGCTGAAAGCCTTATCTCCAGGCTGCGGCCTTTCTAGCCCCGCTGGGTCGCTTTGTGCCGCTTGCTAGTGCTGCGGCCGAGGCTGCAGCACAGGGTGTGGGTGTGGGTGTGGGTGTGGGTGGGTGGATCTTGGTTGATCTTGGTTGAAGCTGGTTGGTTATGTACAATGACGTATCTACCTGGGCATGGCGGGCTATCGCTTCACTGTTGGCGAATTGCTCCCAGGGTCAGCATGATCAGTGTGCCGTGGGCACTTTTGCCAATGCTCAAATTACCAGGGACCGCAAAACGTTGTCAACCCAAGTGGCAAACCACCCCAACCAACCAAATCAAACAATCAACCCACCCGTCAACCAACATCATTATCGCTAATCATCAACCATGAGAATTCAATAGTTTCTTCCCGCAGGGAAGCATGCTCAACCGGCATGAACATGCATGAACAATGATGAACCATCATTTATCATGATTGAGCAGACTATCAGAGACAAGACTTGCCAATGATCATTACTTTCCATGTGATTTCCCTGTCTTCACCAGTTTGTGAGTCGTCATCAAGCTGGTTCTTGCTACGTTGACATGTTTGACATCTTATCAACCAGCGTCAGCCATATGTGGATAGCTCGCCATATTACCGCTACTGTATATTGAGTTGTTGCTGCAATCAAACAACATATCCAGCCAATTTGTGAATACAGCCAGGCTTGATGTACTACAACATAACAATATGAAGCAGCCTTACTAATTATGTACTCAGCCAGTTTGTTCATCATTTTATAATATATGGTACATCATCTTACCATTATGTTACTCTTGTACTCGTCATCTTACCAAAGTTTACGACTTAATAAGTTAAGACTCCATAACTGCAACATACTAACAGTACTTCCGTATGATTCATTTACTTAGTCGCAGCCTTAACTTATCGTCTGCGACTCCATAGTCTCAACTTGCCAAGCGGGCCCGCCATGAGCCACCAGCGGAGGTGAGTGCATGGGAAGCTGCAGCTGAACGTGTTGGGAAACAAGCCGAGGCGGAGGGATGGACCGCCCCTCCCCCCGAGGGGTCTCAGGTTTCTCCAGCTGGAAAATGGAACGAATGGTTGGATAAATGCAGTGTATTCTTTAGCCAGTTTAGGGATGTTTAGGGTGGTTCTCCAATTTCATGATTGTGGGAATGATATTATATAACTGTCAATTGTTGGCTGGTCTAGTGTCCGAGTTTATGCTTTTTGCCACCCTGCGAACTAGTATCTCAGCCAGGTATCTAGATCCATCGGGTGGTTTCTTAAAAAAAACGAGTAGTCGCAGTATCATCCTTTATGAACCAATCATGGTAGTAATCCACTTGTAGTTATAAACCATTCTAGTAACCAACCATTATCAATCATTTCTAGTTATAAACCATTCTAGTAACCAACCATCATCAATCATTTCTAGTAATAAACCAATAGTAACCAACCATCATCAATCATTTCTAGTAATAAACCAATAGTAACCAACCATCATCAATCATTTCTAGTAATAAACCAATAGTAACCAACCATCATCAATCATTTCTAGTAATAAACCAATAGTAACCAACCATCATCAATCATTTCTAGTAATAAGCCAATAGTAACCAACCATCATCAATCATTTCTAGTAATAAACCAATAGTAACCAACCATCATCAATCATTTCTATAAACCATTCTAGTAACCAACCATATCATCAATCATTTCTAGTAATAAACCAATAGTAACCAACCATCATCAATCATTTCTAGTAATAAGCCAATAGTAACCAACCATCATCAATCATTTCTAGTAATAAACCAATAGTAACCAACCATCATCAATCATTTCTAGTAATAAACCAACCATTGTTGGGGTCAACTGGCTTGAACAACCACCATGGATCAGCCTCCGGGACGCGAGGTGATCTCAGAGCTTGCAGAGAGTCACAAGCAAAGTGTCTTGGAGCTCCAGGACCGGGAGATGCCACCGGGTGAATCATGGGCCGTCCTAGTGGTACCCCCTGGTTATAGATCCGTTGGTTTAGAAGCTAAGTGTAGTTATATCTATCATAACTAGTATAGTCGCCCTAGTTACAACCTGAATTAAATTGAAGGGGGGATACCAATCTGTAAGAACTATAATGCGAGATCCAAATGAATAAAGCCCTCATATCTGATGCTAGATGGCACTATTTGCTGCATATCTTGTCGCGTTCTACTGATATGGATTTACCATCAATCATCGTTGTTGGGCATGTTTTTAACAAACCTGACAGACCTGCCGGAGTGGCATGGATTTTTTCAGGGATCGCAAGATCAAACGACCAGATGGTATACAATCTGTTGAGCTAACATGACAATGGAAAATGCACCACTTTGTTAGGAAAACCCTGGGAAATCATTCATCTATGGTGGATTTCCTATTGCCATGTCCTTTCTCTTGCGGGTGACATCCCAATAGTATGGGTGCTTATACCCCTCCTACTGTGAGCCGCGTGACCGCTGATTTGTGATTGATATTGGTGGATCTTGGTTGATATTGGTTCATCATAGGATATCTAACATAATTGATTAACTGATTTGAGGGGTAAAGATACGGAGGGTAGTTCTGCCCGATATTGGGTTCTTTTCTTACACCCAATAATCAAGAGGATTCTCGGTTCGTTCAGTAACACTCAAAAATTAATCATATATTATGATAATTTATGATGATTATTGTCTGGTGCGCGTAAATAGATATCTTTACAGAGAGGGCAACGTCACATCGTTTCTTTTTAATTGATAATAGTTAATAGTTGTTTCACAGTATGACGAGTTGGACCAGTGTTATTATTGGTCACATCCTTATGAACATGGTGAAACACAACAAAGCAATGATTACACATAATCACGCTATCATTTTGTGTTGATTTTAGCACTATGAAAACGGTTTCCTACACAGCTACGATTGCTCTTCCG
>VSDK01021871.1:871873-892162 GCA_009767595.1 Symbiodinium kawagutii
TGTTGGCGGGGGCTTTGGCCAGTCCGGAGGATGTGCTGCAACAGCAGCGACTTCCAGCTGGGGACTCAATGATGTCAACAGATCCAGGTGAGCAACAGATACCAGTCGTTACCGCGCCACTTATTTCTATTCGCTGTAGATTAGAAGCAGCTCATAGACTCGACGATCCACCGTGGCCTTTGACCATACTTGAGATCCAGATAGGAAGTCAGATAGTTCTTCCCATCAGATCATGGAATCTACGCAGATACATGGAATTTGAGGAAGCCACGGCCGTTCAACTGGTAAATGATTTGGCTTACTGAGCTTAATGCGTCAGCAGCACCATAATTTTGGTCGGTCTGTTGTTGTTGTTGTTGTTGTTGTTGTTGTTGTTGTTGTTGTTGTTGTTGATCTTAACCACGATTACTAATATTTATGATTGCCCAGAATCAACTTTCGAATCGTTTGTCACCGTTGCTGTGTTCTTCTTGTTTCATGCCTCACATTGGCGTAGTTTGTCTTCAAATCAGTAAGGCACTTCCGCGACAGCAGCCGTCTGGCACTCAGTTTTGAAAATGGGACCGCAAAGGACATTGGCACAGGAAAAATGCAGCAAGTCCGGAGCTTGTTGTTTGAATGGTTTTCATCAGTTTTGAATTTGTTGTTTTAACGGTTCTAATAGGTTTAAATGGCAACAAAGACATGAAAAAAACCAAACACGTCCGGAGCAATCCTGGAGGGATTGGATCTTCAAATTTGTGGAGTTGCGCCAGCTTCGGATGGGCTGTCCCCGTTGTGGACGAAGCCCGTCCCAAAGCTTGGGTACAGGTTGTGGTGCCCCCCACGGATGGCAAACTAGAAGGTGTGTTCACGTAACTGGGTAACTACCAGGCAGATAGAAGATGTAACTATCCCGGTGACAACTTTTGCTGCCTTGGGCTGACCGTGGCAGTTGAACTTGTTCCGAAGGCTGGTAGCTGGAGTGGCGGCTACAGCGGCAGCGGCTGTGGTGGCTATGGCGGCGGATCGTGCGGCGGATCGTGCAGCGGCGGTGGCTCAGGCGATGCTGCTTGCAGCGGTGCTGGTGCCAGCGGTGGATGTCAGTCTGGTGGAGCTTGTGCCGCAGAAACGACTTCCAGCTGGGGCCTCAATGATTCAGATTTGGAGGATCCGGCCGCAGTTTGTTTGGCTTGGGAATGACATCTGGAAGGGGGAATCTAACGTGTTAACACTAGACAAATTTGTCACATGCAGGAGGGGATTCTGCAGCATCCAGCTGGGTCAGCGCCAACATGAGCTCCTAAGAGGGTGCCGTTTAAGCCAAGTTTGTGTAGGTGAGATTCCAGAGTTGTTGCAGGTCCAAGACCTTGTACCTCTTCGGTTCACTTCCCAGAAATGAACGGACGAGTTGTTCTTGGGATGTTTGTTGATTCTCCCAAGAAACAGAAAAATCCAAGAACTATTTGATTTTGTTAATTCAACTGTGATTTGTGAATCTTTCTTGGGATTTTTGTTGATTCTCAATCAAACTTTGTGATTTCTCCACGAAAACTCTCGGTTCAGATTGTTCTAGACATGGCCAAAACCCCCCACATTTTCCCGATCAAAATTCTGGACGACAAAGGACCAGCATTCCTTGCTGTCATCATGGGAGGTCCCCAATGATACTCTACCCCACGATCACCATGAATGCTTCGAATTTTCCCGGCTATCCGGGTGATGTATCATGATGAGTCTCACTACAAATATAAACAGACTGATACAGCCAGTATTCGACGGAACCAACCATGGATAATCTATAATTTTCCCTGTCTGTGTAAACCAGTTTATTGTTGGTTGGTATCCCCTATTACTATTGTCCATGTTACCTTGTAATTCCTGCGGTAATCATGGATGAACAACCACTGATCAATACTGAGCAATAAATTGTTATTGATGAGCATTAATTAAGCAGTATCAACTACTATCCAGATCTGTTCAGCATGTTTTAAGCCGTGATTTTATTTGTGACTATCCACTCGACTCACGGATGACACTCTGGGAAAATCTATACAATGGCTCGTTTTGGGTTTCGCCAAAAACAGCTGCAGAGAGCGTCCGCTGGTTTGAACGTGTGATAGAGAACGTTTACTAGCGATTGGCTATGGGTCATTACAAGCAACTCCAAGAACGGATAGGTACACATAGCTGTGAAGACTAGTTCGGTCATCCAAGCGAAGTTCACCAAAGGTGCGGCGACCCGCAGCCAAACGAATGACCTTTGGTCAAAGCCTATGCCTCTGACCCACAGCCAAATTCCAAATGAAGGACCTTTGTTCAAAGCCAATGACAAAAATGGTGGTTTCTCAAAATAGGGGACCCCACAAGTCATCCTTTTTTAATCATTTATGGTAATAATCCAACAATTTTTGGGATACCCCTATTTTGAGAAACAACCAAATGAGTGGCAGCTGCACCAGGAATAGCCCCGGTGAACACTCAACAAAGAACATCCCTCGCATGCGACACCCGGTCAGGGGCAGAGGGGTTTGACCCATTGCCAGTCCGGTCCAACGGGGAGAGTTTGGTTCACCCAGAGACTCATTGAGCTCTGTGTTGATCTCTGATTGGTTATATATCAATTAAGCAATCTGGTTGTCTCAAAATAGGGGTATCCTAAAACGGTTGGTTTATTACTACAAATGGTCATTTAGATAAAGAATGATTTGGGGGGTAGCCTCATTCTAAGAAACCATCATATATCGTATTATTTGTTGATTCATGGTTTGACAATTACTTATTTGGGAATCGAAGCCACTGGATTATATCCGCCAAGAGCTCGCGCCGTTAGCAGCCGTTGCTCCCGCTTCAGGTCAACCACAAAGTCATCCGCAGGAGCAGCAGATGCTCGTCCCTGCGGTAGTGCTCAAATACGTTGCGTCCCAGGTTTTTGGTTGACAATATCCCGGTGATTTGCTGGCTATCAATACTGTCTGGTGGATGAACGTGGCAAAGATCACTAGTAGAACTGGATGCGAAATATGTTGGTTTTCCAATTCTGGGTAATTTCCCGGAGTGTATGTGGTGAAGACTTGGAAGAAATTGCCCAGTGCTGCGATTTCTGTTCATCGCTGGGTGAACTAGGCAGCAGGGTTGAGTTGGGTACAGCTTGGAACCAGGTACAACTACAGTAGGTACTCACCAGGGATTGCCCAATGTAACTGGAAAGCCTAGGGTCATCTCATGCCACTCCTTCGCGGTGTACCTGTGAAGAGCCAAAAAGGAGAGACTGTGAACACCATCAACGATGGCCTGAGGGAATAAAACGGTTGCTGGTTGAGGGTTAAGAATGGCTATGGGTCAATATTAACCAACCAATAATGGTGGTTAATACCAAGCAATGATAGGGAAAACAATGGTTGATAGTGGGGAACCAGGGGTACGGGGTTTTGACCCACAGCCCAATGGGATTGTGTTGTTCATGCTGTTCGTGGTTGACTGGTTCACCTTGGGTTGAACTTGGTTGATGTTTTTTTTAATCAGTATGCGATCATGAACTTGTTATGGGTCAACATTAACCGCTCATTTTGTGGGAGATAATGACCAACAATAGTAGCTGGAATACAATGGTCAATGATGGTACACCAGGGTCACAGGGAATACCGACTCATAGCCAACTTGTGACTCGTTGCCAAACCATCAACAAGCCCTCAGCAACCGGTGCGTTACTTGTTGCTTGTGGCCAATGTTCCTCTTAACCTGGAGCTAGGATCACCCAGCAGTAATGAAACTTGGGCAAAATGGCTTGAAACAAAGTCTCAGCTGAAAGGGGCTACCTATGGTTGATGGTTGCTTCACTGCGTGGATTTTCTCCACCAGTTGAGCTGCTGAGTTTTGCCAATTGATTAGCTACTCAGGTCGCCTGCTGCTGGCGATTCATCCTAATGATTCACCGTGCCTCACCTGGACCCGGTGTGAAATAGCTGTGATTCTTCCAGCTTTACCTCGAAAAAATCATGGTTTCCAGTGGTGCTCAACCAGCTTGCGAACTGGTAGACATGGCGCTGGTACCACGCTGTGCCCAGGAATTCTCAGCCTCCAGCACTTCCAGCTGGATGGGTAGCCTACTCCACATCGGAAGGCCATGTCTTCTACTACAACCAGAGCCCCTGGGCCGAGAAGTCGTCTGGATGGAACCGTTCACTGTGGACCTGTTGGCAACCTCGGCGAATGGCGTGTACCAGCAGCCAACAGCAACACCAACGGCTGCCAGCAACAGCTTTACTTCTTCAATGAAAACTGCCAGGCAACCAACCCAGGATTTTTTATCGTCAATTATCCACTATACACGATTTTTACCCATCAATTCACCATGCTTCAGATCATTAGCCGTCAATGGACTAGCAATTAACCATCGTTCAACTACTAGTTACTATTAACCACTATTAATTAACCATCAATTCATTGCCAATATTAACAAGTCACGAACCAATTCACTTACTAACCATCAATTCACCATCAATTCACTACCTTTGCTTACAGAAGTGAACCATTTGCCAAGCATCAACTTATATCAACTTCCTAAGTATCTAAGTTGCGTTCCGAAAATTCCGAGGCCTGGGGCATTCTCAATGGGAGCGGCCGACATGAAGACGGTGGTCAAAAAAAGCCCACGGCGGCGGTGTGACTGTATGTGATCCGATCGGTTGGTTTCTTGGGGAGACAAGATGAATTACTATGCATACACCCATGACATCCCATGACTAGATTTGGGGGGGTTCTCGATAGAGGGAAACCCCAAAATTGGTTGGTATATTACGATACATGGTTGATATATGTCGATATTGGGTGGTTTAGGGGACCCCTATTTTGAGAAACACCCACTTGATTGATGCACTGCACCCTCTTGAGCTTGAATTGAGCTGATCCTTTGCTGTTGATCACCGTTGTGCACGACTTGTTTATGCATAGTTTCGAAACTATTTGTTGGCCGAGCTGATTTCTTGATTGCTCGGTGCACTCGTTCAAGACTACCGATGTCGTTTCTCATCTCCTGAGAGTCATAGTCAATGTCAAGGATTTATCTCAAGTAGTTCTTAAACTTGGAATGTTGACCATTGCTTTCAATCATCACAGTCGAAAGGCATCTATGGTTAGTGATGGTTGCGGATGATGGTCATTGATGGTCAAGAATGGCTGACACTGGGTATGCGTGTTTTTTGGTGGCCAGCAGTGGTTAATCATGGTCATCAAGGGTTGGAAATCAGATGTGGCAATGGGTTTATCATCAATCAGCCTTTGGTAGGAAATTGGACCTCTTGAGACCTGCCAAGCGTTAGATGTAGACTACAATGGAAGATGAGCCCGTGCATGTGAGAATCTATGTGGTTGCAGTGTTTCACTCATCTTGGTGTCACGTGAGGTACAATGGCTTGATGGCCACACCGAACCTTTTTTGTGGGGGGAGTTTCTGTGGCAAACTTTGATCCGCTGTGCCTCCTTGCAAGCTGAGCTACAGAGAGATAGACTCGCAGAAAACCAGCCATCCAGCAGGTACATTTTTGCCCACCTGGGCACGAAACTTACCCATTTTTGCTAAACCAGGTGATGGCCGTGACTAACAAGCAACTTAGCAACTGCAAACATGAAATGCTAACAATTGGATTTCAGAACTGAGTTCGGGTTCAAGTGTTTCTTTGTGTATTCTTCTGCCGTGTTTTCTTTGGAATGTGTAAGCAGGCATGCACTTGGCACGTGGTGTTTCTGGTTGTGTTCGGCAGCGAAGCTGATCCCTTGAAGTGCCGCGATGCTGCGACGCAATGCGCGCCTGCGGAAAGAATACCTTTACAAGAAGGCCTCCGGGTAGCAGCTCAACAGGGGGAGATTGGGGCTGGAGGCAAATTTGAATGAATCATTGAGTGGGTTAAAACATGAGTCATGAAACCACCGCTGGCCGGTGTTTGAACGGGATTACTCAACAATAGGGGTACAACTGGCTCTTAGGATTGTTGTTTTGAAGGTTTTCTCGTGTGTAAACCAGCCAACATCCAACGATGGTTGAAGATGACCGGTCAACAATGATTCATTATGTGGAATGGCATTCAAGGAATCGACCGCTGATTGTGAAATTGGCGTTCGCAAGCAAATTCAAGCTGTCAGTACCACCACCACCATCATCATCACCATCATCATCATCATCATCATCATCATCATCATCATCATCATCAAATGACAGTCGTAAAGCAACAGTCGGGCCTGTTCGCACACCATTCATCAAGCGATTGTGTTTGAGCACTGTCTATTCTTCCTCGGCTGATTTTTGTGCTTTTGCTCAATATCCATGAGAGTCCGAAATCCAACAATAGTGCCCCCGCTCCCACTATGAACCTCCAGGAATCCTTGTTGACACTGAACAAACCAAACATTTTAGGCACCAGGGCGGGGTCTGACACCAGGACAATGGGATGATCAAACTGATCCCCAGACCCAGATGTGAATACACGGGGAAAAATCAGCTGCCACTGTGGGATGTGTGGCGTCCAAATCTTGTCCGCCTGGCATCTCCCTACAGAGTGGTACTCCGCTGGTCATTGGTTGGTTTATGAATGCTTATAAGCTACTTAAATATCTAATCTATGTTATAAGTTATAACTTATAACTATATTCTACAACTTCTACTTACCCTAGCGCACTAATCTAACTAAACGTTCCCTGGGGGTACCACAACCTGTAGATCTTTCCAACCGCAGGTTACGTGCTGCTGCCGCAACAGGGCGCTGCTTCGCTCAGGCCTTGGAAGACCGGGAAGCTACGACCTTCGACAAGAAGCGGAAGCTGCAGGAGGCGGCCGTGCCCACGACAGCACCAAGGGTTGGTGGTGAAGCGCTTGTAGGTGGTGGTGGTTAAGCTTGTGGTTAGACATGGTGATACATGGTGGTGAAGCTTGTAGGTGTTGGTGGTTGATAGTATAAATGCTACTACCATTCAACAAATAGTGGTTTCATCAAATTTTTGTTGGTTAGCCTGGGTTAATAGTAGATGTTGGTGGTTCATAGTGGTTAATGAAAGAACCTCTATTGGTTAGAGTTGTTTCTATAAGCATAGCAAACATATAAGACATGTTCAACCACCAAGTTATAAACATGTTATGACCATGAAGAGGGAATAACCTTTAAGTGGGAACCAGCCAGGTTGGTACTAGTAGGCAATAAAAGTATTTATTACCAATAATCAACCCAACCCTGGCTGGTGGTTTGATTGACATGTTTAGGGGCCATAACCATCAATGATGGTTGATAAGAAGGGATAATATGTAATTAACAATCATGGTTAAGCGACTACTAACCCCAAGGTTGGTTTATTGTTTGTTATCAACGGGATAATCAGCAATAGTGGGGGGTATAACATGATTAACCTTTTGTTGGTGGTTATAACATGTTCTAACCATCGATAGTGGTTGATACTACGGAAAAATGATCACCAATAATGATGCTCAAGTTTAACTACTGGCTAATGGTTCCTATCCACTTATCCACAATGACGTTTAACCATAAATGCAGTGGGTTGATTTCTAACCACCATGGATCACACAAAACCATCAAACTAGTGGAAAAAACGTAATTAGTGGAATAGATCCTATGATCACTATAATCATTTACCTCCCTTGTGGTTAGAAACCAACAAATTCAACCTACAGATCAACCCAATGGGAGGGGTCAACGCCAGATCCCCACACCCTCCATGAGGGCCAGATGGCCACCGGGTTGGCATCATGAATCCCTGAGTGGCATGTTTGCTGCAAGCTAAGAGTGGTACCCCCTGATTGGATTCGTTGGTACCCCCATGGTTGTTGGCCATCTCCAACTTGATGCATCATCAACTTAAGCATTGGCCTTCACAATCGCCATCCATGGTCGTGATTAGCCATCATTAGCAATCAAGGAATAACCACCATCAAACATCATCAATCATCAATATTCAGCCATATTCACCATCATTGAACCATTGAGAAGAAACATTTGGCACTACACCGCTGCTCGAATGGGTAAACTACATTGAACCATCATTACCATCATTGAACCATTGAGAATAAACCGATAAACCATCATTAACCACCAATTACCCATCATTTAAAAATCATTTGACCATCATTTACTGTAACCATCATTGAACCATCATTGAACCATCATTGAACCATCATTGAACCATCATTGAACCAATGAGAAGAAACATTTGGCACTACACCACTGCTCGAATGGGTAAACTACATTTAACCATCATTACTATCATTGGACCATTGAGAATCAACCATCATTAACCACCAATTGCCCATCAGTAAACCACCGATAAACACCATTAACCATCATTTAACCATCATTTAACCATCATTTAGCCATCATTTTACCATCATTCTACCATCATTGATTACCAGGCATTTGACACTTCAAGGGCCCTTCACCACTGCTTCTGTTCGCAGGCGCTGGATGGCAACAAACCCATCCCAGGGGAGCTGAAGGGCGAGGATCGGAAGCTTCGTAAGGCGACCGTGGTGACCGTGCCGCTGCTGGTGATGAATCAAACTCGGAAGGTGTGTTTTTGAGTCAACAAGTGAGGTGGATGAGTTCGAAAACCCACATTCACCATCATCATCACCATCATCATCACCACCACCACCACCACCACCACCAGCACCACCACCACCACCAGCACCACCACCACCAGCACCACCACCACCAGCACCATCCAACTCTCTTTCCCCCTGGGTCTATTCCCATCCTCAACCCCCTCAGCCGGGGCCGGCGCGCCCCCGCCTGCGCCAAGGCCCTGGACCTGGCGGACGACCGCACCCGCGAGCAGCGGAAGGCCATGGACGACGAGTACGCCTACCTCGGCGTGAAGGATCCCAAGGCACGGCACGGTGGGGCCGTGCAGCCGAGGGCCCAGGCTGGCGATGCTTCCCACGGCGGCAGGTGCTGGTGACCACCTCCAGGGACCCGTCCTCGCGGCTGAGTCAGTTCTTGAAGGAGCTCAGGATGCTGCGCCTTGGCGCCAGGACTAACGAAGGGTGGGGACGAACTAAGGGTGACCCCATCAGGTGGTTCCATGGTGAAGGGTCTCAGGTTTTTCAGTGATGGTTATTGAATGGTTGATTGATGTTGATTGATTAATGGTTGATGAATTATTGTTCATGAGCAGCAATGGTCAACTAATGGTGGTTGTTGGTTGCGAAGTGCGAAGGCTTAGTTGGTTGATTGATTGGGATGGCTCACCATGGCAAGTAGCCGGCAATCAGGTGGGTCAACATCCGCTTGATTCACCCTGTGCTCTCGGCTCATAGCCAAATTGATCACAGTTGGGATGTTAACCGATCCAGTTTTTGGCGATGGCACTGCCATTGACCCATCCAACAGGCTCTCAAATGGCGTTAACATCTCCCCAACAGGGGAGGTCCTTCAGATCCCAAGATTCCCAAGTAAATGGTCCCCACTGAAACCAAGCTGTTTTCCTCCTGGTCCAACCCCTATGTGGGTCAGTTGCTGTCAATTTCCCGGAGTGTACCCTGCCTGGCTCGGAGCCGGTTTCCAACCGGGGCTCCATTCGTGTCGTAAAGCAGCAGAATTAAGGATTTCTGGATTCGCCAGCTACCTGGGATGTGAAATTCAGTTTTTTTTTAGATGTGTAAAAACCGGATTTCTGGATGCTCCAGCTACCAGATCACATTCCGAGTGCCCGAAAGCCATGGAAGTGGACCATTTCTGAGCTGGAAATAGCTGGATGATTTGCGGGACATAAGGGATTAAAGTCACCTTGAGTGACTGCTACGGACATTTCTGTGAGGCAAGAATCAATGGGTGGATGGATTGAACCACTAAACAGGAGTCATTGGTTTGTATTTGCAGTGAGGAGCAGTTAATAAACTACTAACATCTACCAACCCTTTTCAACTAGCATCACAAGAAATTAGGGATTGTCAACCAGTCATAGCAATCATCAAGTATCAGTAACCATCAATTTAAGAAGCTTTCAGCGTTTTAGCATTGCTATCCGTGACCATGATCATTGATTGCGAACCTATATGGGTCAACCATTATGAAGCTAGGAAAACACACACGGGGGATCTTGATCAATCATGAGCCGTCGTGCACTGCAGCTGCAAAGCCGAACCGAACGCTCTTACCGACCATTCAATATCCCGAGCTAGTGCTGGGTGACGTAACTGGCCAGTTGCTGCTGGCTGATCGACCCAGTGGTTGCTGTTGGCATTGTGATTTTCAATCGATAAACCAGCAGCCACTGGACAAGTTGTGTCAACTGCTGGTTGATACAAGCTTGATACATCAATCCATTGAGGATAACCAGTGTCAATTGCTTGATAGATTAGCTAGCCATTGATCAACCACTGGTTATGCAATAGTTCATTGCACAGGTCAACTAATCTGGAAGTGAAAGGCCCATCACTTCTCAATCGTTTACCTTTAAAACATGTTGATTGTTAGCTTCCAGTTTAATTCACGAGCATATCCTTTGGCAAACTAACCTGGAAGTTAAAAATCACTATTTTCTATACAGAAAGCACCTATACATGGTGGATTTTTCACTTCCAGTTTAGTTTACCGCAGTGTACCATTAATGAATAGTCGGGTACACCATTAATTTAAGTTTACAGCTTATAAATGGTAGACCTCATTAATAGTTCATAAACAATTGCACTCTCGTAATTTAACCTCGAAGTGGAAAATCGACCAGTTATGGATCGCACTCACCTGCCGCACGAATCCCCGCCGCAGAGTCTTCCAGGCTAGCCATATGGCGGGCACTGGGAGACAACAGAGAAAAGCTAAACCTAACACAGCTAATGCACCATGGAACACATCGATGGGCATAGCCAAACTAATTCACAAGCACCCCGTACTTGGAGACGTACTGCTGCAGACATTTCAGCTTCTTCCTTCGAACATCGAATCCCAATTCATCCAGCACATTGTCAACACGTGTGAACAGCATATCAGTCGTGAAACCCCGAGGAATACCTAGGCCACCAGTAGTCACAAGGGATTGTAGCATTTCCAAATGTAGATCAACACAATGAAACACAGGACGGACCGAAAATCCAGCAAGCTTGTTCTTATAGCCAGCAAAACCCAGATGCCAGCGAGTCTTTGCAAATTGGTATGGCACCAGGTTAACACCCATGAATCTACGAATGTGAGATGCCGCTGTCTCCAGAATTCTCACAACATCCCAGACTTGTAAGGGCAGAAGAGCCGCCTCCGGTTCCTTAGCTGGATCCTTGTAATGAAGGATCTGCGATCCACGGTTGGCAATCCGGGGAGGTTCAATACCAGTAACTCCGAAAAAGTTGACTGCTATTTCAAACCACGAACATCCAACAGAATAGGTTTCCTCTGAAGGCCACCTCAGTGACATCAAAAAATCAACAATAACCCTGAGCAAGCTTGGCCCTGGCATGAAAGTTTCCAAAACACGGTCAGGTATATGTAATGTTCCCACCAAAGGAGAAGCATCCGGGTTCCACTGCAAAGCTTTCTGCATACTGAACAATTTTCCTTTAACAGATTCCTCATGTTCCTTAGTCAATTTGTCGAAAGCATCAAGCCTTAGCATTTCAGCACGGGCCAGAAAAGGCCCCAACTCTGTCAAAATACGTATCTGGCGCTGATACCACTCACCAATGTCCCATCCCAATGCATGCATAGGTGAAATATCACGTTGTACACCCTTCTTTGCAACACGGTCAGCCTCATGGTTGCCCAGAGCGCGGTATAACTCCAGGTCAGATGAAATGTCTGTCAGTGTTTGATGTGCTGCAATTTTGAAAAGTCGAAATCGATCCAAGGATTTGTTAACAGCAAGGTCAACCAATTGCAACAAAAGGTCATCGTTTGCCATGCCTACATGTTGTTGTCTGACAGGACAACGTTGCACTGCACTAAAAGCATCAATAGCCCATTGAGAATCGCTGTAGATGTCAGCCTCATCTGAAGAAGACACAATCTGAATCATTGCAGTGAGCTCAGCCCTATTAATAGTCTGTGGTCCCGTGGTCATGCCCACTTGAACTGGTACCAATGTTGTTGGAGTCGTACCATTTAGCCGAAACATGCGTGCAAGCAATATACGTCTGTCATCATCGCCACAGCAGTCCTGGATGACAGACCACGAACTCATCCTCCCCCCTTGTTCAGGGAAAATACACGATCCATCTGTAAAGAAAATCAGTCTACCACCATCATGGTTATCAACAGGCAAAGGCACAAAAGGTTCAGGCAGTGTCCGTTGGAAGTTGGCCAACTGGACAATCTTGCATTGTGGATGTTTGTAAATTACCGGCAGGAAACACATGTGTGGACTATGTGTTTTAGCTTCTTGAATGACAGCTTCAAATTCAGCACGTAGTTGTTCAGTTCCAGCACATTCATAAGGGAAATGTTCCCTTGTGTCTGACCCCCCGCAAAGGGGACACTTCAAGAGTTCGCTCGACTCACCATGTTCTTCACACCATTTACTGCGTTGATCAGCCCACATTGTGCCTAAGCATCGTAAATTTGCAAGATTTGCACAAGTACGTTTATCAGTGGGTAAATCGACTGAACGTGTAGCCAATGTATCCATGTCCGGCCATTGTTCCAAGCCTTTTCGGTCACGGACCTTTGAAGAAAGCACACCATCCCATGCATCCCACAGATACGCATTGAGATGCGCAGAAGGAATATCCACCAATGAGAACGACCGTTCCATATGATCCTGAATGGAGCCATCCGCCAGAATAGCCCAACCAACAAGTTTGAGATAACAGCACAAAATCGAAGCCGGGCCAAAAGCATGCACTGGGTCATCGCTTGCGTTCAGCAGAACATGTTTGATGACAGCCATAGAAGCCATATCCACACTCATCAATCTCTTCCATTGGCTCAAGGTGCGGAAGAGAACGTAGAAAAATGGGTCCACACAGTATTTGGTCAACAGGCTCGATGCTAACCATGGACTAGTCGCTCTGGTTTTCGTGGTGAAGATCTGTGTCAATGCAGTTCGAAAGGCTTTGAAATGCTTACCTCCGATATACACAATTTCGGAGCCGAAAAATGCCATCGGCCATATGTTTGATTGTGCAAGCTTTGCAGCATCACACATCTCCAGGGGCAAACGTTTGAGTCGCTCCAACCGACCCTGTGCGCGCTCCAAGCGATCGGACTGGCAGCCGTGTTGAATACATTTTGAAAAATGTTGGAAGACACCCAGTGCCTTTTCAGCAGTAGTCACACTGATGTAGTCAGGTGTGCCTGCAATTTCAAGGGAAATATCATTCCACATCTGTCGTGCAGCTTTTGAAGCACCCCAAGCCCAACACTTTGCAGGGTCAGACGTCAACTTCAAGGATGTCAGAAAACGGTGTGTGACCCTCATGGCCTCAAGGTGCAACTCACTTCCAATACCATCCCAATTCCAGTCATCTGCGAAAACAGTGCTTCTAACTCCAACTATGACCATGAGTTCATGCCAGCTGAGACCGATCATGATCATTCCCAGCACACTTATTGGGTCACCTTCAGGTAACCCCGTAGAGGCAGGTTGCGGCAAGCTGTAAGAATTGAGTGTAATGGCCGAGCGACTCATTGAAGCCATCGATTCAAACCAAAGAGAAACATGCTGTGGAGACATTCCTCCTCTCAGAAGCAGAAATTCAGTCGGTTTTCGGCCAATGGTGTTGAAACATTTAGTTATATCCAAGCTGTAACCACCTGCAGGTAGGTTCATAGTGATATAATATTCGGATTGAACAGCGTTTCGCAAACTCAGAGTGGAACATGATCTGCCAGGGAGTGCACCCACCACACCAGGTGGTATGCGTGATCCCCAATGTCGAAGCAAGCGATGTGACACAGCCTTAGACCATGTTCTGTAAAGAAGTGAGAAGACCGTTATCGGCCGCATGTCTTTGATCAAGTCACTTCCAATGGCCTTTGGAATCAGCAGCACTTTCGAGATCATCAACCATGATGGCAAACCATGCACCGTAGCATTATTGAAAATATCAACAATCGCAGCCAGAATATCATCATGCATCGAAGCAAGCTCCGGTTGAGAAAAGCCGCAAATGCCACGTGAGGTCTTCTTCTTAGTGTTCTTAATGGCTTGTCTCCACTCAGTGAGGGTCAGCGGTTGATCAAGGTTTGGCATAGGCAGATCAGGGACTTGTCGCATCAAATTTACAAAATCATTCCAGGGTTCCAGTGAATGAAGTGCATCCTCAGAATCTCGCATCCAAAAAGGTGCCCAAAATTCGAAAAATGCAGCAGCAACTAACTCCGGATCACAGGAATATCGAAAGAATTGAATTTCAAAGGAATCACCAGTAATGGCAGGAAGATTACGTATCCAACACCGTCGGGGGTGTTCCACACATTGCATGATTTCAACATCTTGCCCATCCACTTTAGGCTCTAAAATTTCCGACACACAGCAACAGGAATCCAACTGCACCAAAGGAGTGGATTTAGAAGTAGACCTACAGAGTTGTCCTTTCACTTTGGAAACAAGCTTGTATGCGGAAGGTGATGGAACCGCAGAATCACGAAGCAGTGCATGAGAGAGGGAGCCACCAAAGTGCACATTATCAATATTGATGGCATACCTGAACTGTTTGTTTCTCACATTCGACTCGGTCTGAATTGCATCATCCACAAAAGTCTTGAATGCTGCAACCAGGGAACTAAGCCACTGATAATCCGGAACGTCTAAGAACCAACATGAGCAAAAACCATGGCGCAAACACCATTTGGAAAAGCGTGGTCGAAAAGACTGACATGCCTGAATCACATACCATTCTTTCTGGTTTTGCAAATGCACTGGGTTGGGAGTGGCCCCAACATCATACTTTCGAAGGCGACTGCACAAAGCTTGAAGTCTACGCAACTGTTTCACATACTGGATGTTACGTGTCCAGAGAGTCTCAGCAGGGGGTTCATATTCACCAGATCTTGCAGCCCTTGGAGTATGGTTGTGCAACACTGATTCAACCCGATCAACATGACAACGCTTTGTCCTGAGGTTACGACGTGTTGGCCAAGGTTGTGAGCCATGCATGTATGCATTATGTCGACTCACTGCACGATCGTATGCACTTTCAAAGCACTGCCCAATGTTACGGATTTTCTTTGTGAAGTCATCATGAAAACTAGTTTGTGTCGCATGCTCCAAGTCAATCTTGACATCATTATTCGGCAAATTCCATGTTTGTTGCATATGCTGGAACAAATCGGACTCAAGTACAATATCACTCAAAGGCTCAGGAGTAGGCAACACACGGCAAATAAAAGCATCTTTGGCAAACTTGAAATGAACAACAAGTGGATCATGGCATGGGAAGAGTCCTTGTTGGATTACCGAAGCACTAAGAAACCCAGGAGCAAAGTGCCTGGAAAAAATCAATGAATCATGACGTGTAGATCCATTGCATGTTGGTGGGAGCTCTGTCCCAAAGCGCTGGGCAAAACATTCAAAGGTCTCTTGGAAGCCCAGCTGAGCAAAACACCTCCAGATCTCAAGGTCTTGGATCTTGAGGTTGAAATCCCCCCCAATGATTGTTGGCAGATTGCATTGACCTACCAAATGGATCACGGCATTCCACAATGATACGTTTTTCCGGAACGCATCAGGAGCACCATGTTGAACCCCATACAACACAATGAACCGAATCGGGCCTTGGGACGAATGCACGATGGAACTCATGACTCTACATGTCTCATTCCAATGGCATGGCAGCTTATCACGGCTCGGTCTGGCACAAAGTGAAGACTTGTTAATTAATGCCACCCCCATGGCCATACCCCTCTTGGACATGGAAAGATCACGGCACTGGCGCTGTGAGGGAACAGGGTGACCAAAAACAATTTGCATCTTTTTCTTTTTATATGCACGAGAAATGGGCAACTGCATCTGAGCAGTGGTGCTTGTCTCACTGGCCAAACACAAATCAAAATCGAATTTGCAGAAGCGGTCCTCATTGTTATGGAGGGTGGTAGGATTGGCAACTGCCACCCTCAACACATTCTCACTCGATTCACTCATGAGGAGGATTGCGCAATTCCAGGTTTGATTGGAGACATTTCATGATCTTCATCTTCCGGGAGGGCTCTCTTTGGCGGTGGAGCCTTCAACAGCTTGACCAATTGGGCAAACTTGGAATCCAAACGTTCATTTTGCTTCTGCATATTATGTGCAAAGGCCTTCTCAATGCCATCTTGGATCTGGGTGTGGACACCATGAATCTGCTGCTCAACATGGTGAAGTTGATGTCCAGTCTTTTCCATCTGCTGAACAAGTGTAGACTGGCCAGCCGAGAGCTTGTCAAATCCCTCTTCATTCGCCGCTAAACGCTTCTCAATGGCTGCAAAACGGGCAGCAATGGGGGCCTCAACCGCCTGCACAGCGAAAGCAGCCTGTGGTGTCTGGGAGGCCGCAGCAGTTGAGTTTCCCTGACCAGCATTGGGATTCTGCAATCCATTTCTGAGCCTGTAAAGGGCCCATGAATCTTCCAAGGGTTCATTCAAAGCATCATGCTTCTTAGTGTGTTCCTTGACCTGCTTGGGTCCAGCAGCAAGTGGGTGGATCGGCTTCACGGATTTGTCCTGGCCCACTGGCTTAATCAACAACAAAGTGTCAGTTATGGATGGTTTACCTTCCAAGTTTGTTTACCAGGATGTAACTATTGATTATACCGGTAAACGCCAACTATTTGTTGTTTCACCAGGTCAACCAAGGGTAACCAACCTGGTCACTTCACCTGGTGAAACCTTGGGTGAAAAGCTCACAATTCACAGGGCAACCGACCTGGAAGTACCCACCATTCCTTCAGCCCTGGCGCCGCGATGACCCGCGCCTCTGTGCCCAGGTTTCCCGGAGCCCAGAGAATGAACCGCGGCGCCTACGTGGTCAAGGACCCCGTTGCGATGCAGGGGAAACGAAGGCGATAAGATCAATGGCGAGCTGGGTCAAGGCTTTTACCAAGCAATAATGGAGGATGATAACTTGATAACCAACAAAACTATAGGGAAAACAATGGGTAATGATGGGCGATTCTCCGAATAGGTGATTTCTTGAAGTTATGTAGGATTTATAACCATCAGTATTGGTTGATAATAGAGGATGATAATTATCAACAGTGGGGAATTTACCAACCATATGCTTGTTTCTCAAGCCATATGGACCCCCGAAAATGGTTGGTTTATTATTACAACTCATTAATATTGGATGATTTGGGGGTACCCCTTGTTTAAGAAACCGCCTGGTCAATGACAGTAGTGACAGTTATAAGTTGTCGATGTTTACGAAGCTACGGGAAACCAGTTTGGTCGATGATCATAGTTCACCAAACATGATGATAGTATATGATAGTAATGATAGGTAATTAGTTGGGTCAATGAGTTATATGGTGGTTTCTCAAAGTAGGGGTATCCACCAAAGCTACGGTTGGTTTCTTGCTATAAATGACTACTATTGGATGATTTGGGAGTACCCCTTTTCAAGAAACCATCACGTAGTCACTGATGATTGGCCTGAACGGTTATCAAAGATCATTGCAAGGCACGATCATTCATCACTATCAACCACCGTATTTGGTTGGTGGTTATCTCGTGTGTGGGAATTTGGTTAGACTAAGAGCTTTTGGGGGAAACGTCAGTACAGCCTAGTGTTTAAGGCTTGGAAGGAACACCCCAAAGAACACTGAGAAGTGTACCAAGTTTCAAAGACTTCAAGTGTCACACAACGTGGCATTTTGGCTCAAGTTTGGCTCAAGAAAAAAGAAGCTGCTGCGCTTTCCGTGGTGGCTACCAGCCACTGTGTTGCCCCGGGGGTCCCGTCTTACCCCACGAGGGTTATGAGCCCAACTGCTGAGGGTAGCGGCGCCATGGAAGACTGCGGCGAGATGAAGACCCCACCATCTTGCGAGGAGGGGGAAGGCACTCAGCACCAAGCTGGGGGGCCTGAAGCCTTGGTGGCGAGGGATGGTGGTGGTACCATGGTGGGAACCATGGAAGGGGTGGCGATACCTGTGCCATCAGATGGTTCAGGTGCCATCGGTACGGTGAATCCTTTCTGGAGTGATGGCGTGAAGGAAGACGCCATGGTGTGCTCGATGCGGCCAGCATCACTTCCTGCGGAAGCTGGGGACAACGGTGGTGGTAGAGGGGCGGAGCTGGGTTTGGCAAAGCCATCACCAGCAAGGACCAGGACCACACCGGGTGGAACTCCAGAGGCGTACCTGGGGATGATGTGGAGGTCAATGGCGTGGGAACACCAACAAGTGTTGGAACACAACCATCAGATGGCGATGGAGTTAGAGCATCTGAGGGGGGTGGTTCATGGTCACCCGGTAGTTCATGGTCAACCCATGAGCGGAGGAGGAACCAACTGGGAGGGAACCCAAGCTACCCTGGCAACGAAGGCCTTGGCAGCAAGTGAATCCGTGGTGAAGGCGGGTAGGAACTTGTTGGGGGTGGCGGAAAGGGTCACAGGAACAGTGGCGTCCTCTGCTCTGGATAGCGTGAAACGGGACTTGGCGAAGGTGTTCGAAGGCACCAAAAAGGAACCATTGCTGGCACTCCTTCCGGAACCAGCATACCAGTGCATGTCAGGACCATGCGGTCCGCCAATATCCTACGCACCTCAAGTGCAAGGAGGGGGGCGTGGGAGCGAAAGTGTCCACGGTCAGCCGACCTATCACCAAGGAGGTGGGGAGGTGAGTGGTAAAGTTTCACACCACCAAGAAATTGGAGGTGGAGTGTACTCCCAAGGAACCGGGGTTCCCGGTGCCAGGAGCGGTGCAGTCATGGCAAACCAGGGTGGAATGCATTCTGGGCCAGCACCAAGTGCCAGTGTGGCGTGTGTAAACTCCCAAGGGACCGGAGTTGCCGGGACCAGGAGCGGTGCAGTTGTGGCAAACCAAGGTGGAGGACCACCTGGGCCAGCACCAAATGCCAGTGGGGCGTTGGTCTCTCACGCAGCAGGAGCTGTGGGTGGGGGATGGAGTGGAATGGCCAACCATGGTGGAGGACCACAGGGGCCAACACAAAACATGGATGTGAATGCGTACATGGCCACATGGGGTGGAATGGTCAACTATGGTGGAGGCCCACCAGGGCCACAGCCCTTTGGAGGCGGGTACCCAGGAGCTGGGATGCAGGGAGGCGGACCGGCGGGGTATGGCTATGAGCAGGTCCACCACATGGACCATATGGAAATGGTGGTGGCTATGGTGGAGGAGGTCCACCACAAGGGCCACCGGGAAACGGAGGTGGAGGGCCTGGAGGTGGTCAACCGAATGGACCGCCTGGCTGGGATCCACCAGGGTTTGGAAATGGTGAAGGCTACGGTGGTGGAGCTGGTCCGCCACATGGTCCACCTGGTTTTGGTGGTGGTTTCGGAGGTGGTGGTGGTCCACCACCTGGACCACCTGCAGGTCCGCCAGGACCACCTGGTGCCATGATGGTACCGGTAGGGGTGCCCTTTTGGCAGGGAGCTCAAGCTCCTCAGGAGGCGGTAAGGTCAGTGGACCTTCCACCCTTGCCAGAGCTCGGGGAGAGCGAGGTGGGTCCTCTGGTGGCTGGTGACTGGTGCACTGCGATTGGACCTCTGATGAGGGACATGTCGTGCAACAGTGCTGCATGGTGGGATGCAGTGCTTCACCAGGCGACGGCAGCCTATGAGGCATGGCTGAGAGCAGGACCGCTTCAAAAGCTGAGGGTCCAAGCTCAGGTGCCACCGGCCTTCAACAACGGGCCGTGGGCAAGGGTGGAGCAGAGGGGGCAGGTAGCCCTGTTGAAGGCGCTCCCAGAAGGGCTTCGCCAGGAGGTCATCGCTGGACGTGATCTGTCATCTATTGGCATCATGTTCAGAGTGATGAAGGCGTATCAGCCAGGGGGAGTGGCCGAGAAGACCACGCTGCTCCGACAACTGCTGGAAGGGAAACCCTCCAGTCAGGTGGGGGAGTGGGTGGCTCAGCTCCGGTCATGGAGGAGGTGGTTTCGGCGATTGGACGAGCTCAATGTTCAGTTGCCTGACCCTGTTTTGCTGGTGGCTGCTTTGGACAAGTTCGCGGCGCAGCTGAGCAAGACCTCTCACGAGGTGGCCTTTAGGCTCCAGGTTGCTCGTGCAGCCTTGGAGGTTGATGTGGCTCCAACGGTGGTGGGGGTTGAGCAGTTCGCCGAAGCGCTGCTAGCGGAGGGGGAAGCCGCGTTTCACGCAACATCCAAGTTGCCCAACAACCAGGTGAAAGTGAGGGCATTGGATGCTGAAAAGGAAGAAGAA
>VSDK01021871.1:896692-995700 GCA_009767595.1 Symbiodinium kawagutii
GTTGGAAAAGGCACCATGGTGGGGGAGAACCTTGCTATGGGAGCTGGTGGGGGTTAACCTCGCCACAGCAGCTCGGTGAGGGAAACCTTGCCAACGTTTTTTGGTGAAGGAAACTTCACCACGACACTGCCGGTGTCAAAGGCAGTGAGGGCTTTTGGCCACCAAGTGCCAGTGTTGGGCCTTGGGGCTGCCAGCGTTTTTCGGTGGGGAGAACCTTACCTAAAAACGGTGAGGGGAAACCTTCCCAAGGAAAGTTTTTGATGGCTAAATGCCATGGGGGCATTGGCTGTCAATAGAGCCAAAACATCGAGGTTGGCGTGAAGTGGGAAGTTTTTTGGTGGAGGGTCCCACAGTTTTGTGGGTGGTGGTGACACCTCAAAACACCACGCTTTCCTAGCCAGGATGGCTGGCCGAATCTGTTTGCATCCACACACAGGACTCACTCTTCCCATGGATGGAAATGTGAGGGGGAGCTCGTGTGTGGGAATTTGGTTAGACTAAGAGCTTTTGGGGGAAACGTCAGTACAGCCTAGTGTTTAAGGCTTGGAAGGAACACCCCAAAGAACACTGAGAAGTGTACCAAGTTTCAAAGACTTCAAGTGTCACACAACGTGGCATTTTGGCTCAAGTTTGGCTCAAGAAAAAAGAAGCTGCTGCGCTTTCCGTGGTGGCTACCAGCCACTGTGTTGCCCCGGGGGTCCCGTTTTACCCCACGAGGTTATAATCATTTTTCATTTTCCCTAGTAATTAACTAATAGCACATGGTTGGTTGCCCAATAGTTCTCATCGGGGTTGAAACCACCAGCCAGTTATTTTCAGAACCAACCACTGATGAGTTGACCATGAATTACATATTGTGCATCATCAACCATCGTCATGAATTCGTGATTGTGAAACCATCACCACTTGAGCCATCCATAGCCATGGTGCACCCCTCAATATCATGCTTTCTCAACAATCAAATAAGTCATTCATAGCTGTGATTTTGGGAGAACCATTGACGCCGATGAACACGTGCCTGCTCTTGCCCACATTGGCACGCGGATCGCCGATCAGGACTTGATGCAGTTAGCCAGGACACATGAGATGACCGATGCCAGATGTCTCAGAGGGTCTCAGGGCGCTCGGTTGCTGAAACACGAATGCGAATTAATCGCTGTGATGTCCAGCATTTCCGTACCAACCATATTAGAATCCTTTAAAATATGTGTTACAGCATCTACCATCATCTACGTGAATATGGATTCAAAATGGCTGCAACAAAAATCTAACCTGTGGAAGTTAGCACTTGACCAGCAGCTGGTGCTTAGGTCCATTGTTGCTGGTTGCAGCGGTGCTGCGCTGGCTGAGGTGGTGATTGTGCACGAGCATCGAGGGGAACCCGATGGCATGGTGGTGTGCCATCTGCCCTTCGGACCCACAGCATACTTCGGCGCATGCCTCAGCATGTGGACCACACAGGGTGTGGCATCACCAGGGGAGGCAGAAGGTACCATGAGTTGGATCCCAGGTCCCAGGCAGCCTTGGAACTTCGTGATTTCGTCATGACCACAGCGTTCGGTCTATCCCAAGGCCTCTCGAATGTGGTGCTTCGACATGACCTGGCGGAGAAGCCACCAACCATGTCCGAGGCAGAGCCCGGTTGTGACATGTTGTGTTGAGATTCCTTGCAAATGGAGTTCATCTCAGACATTTGCAAGCCCACTGTAGCGAAATTCCATTCAAAAGGACCGCTTTGTTCACTTTGAGCGATTTGGACTTCAGTCATTTGGTGGTTTCTCAAAATAGGTAACCCCCCAAAATGGTTGATTACTATGATATGCACCAATACTGGTGGATAATTTGGGGGTACCCCTATTTTAAGAAACCACCATTTGTTTGGTGGTAATGCTTGGTAATTTCAATCCTGACCTGGTAATCGAGCAGGGAGCAAGTTGCTCACAGTTGCATCGTCAGCCATGGTTTCTTGTTACACCTTGACGCATATCTTCCCTGGATGATCAGCCGTGATCAGCCCCACTCTCACTTGGTTGGTGGAAAATGATCGAACAAACCCAGTCATACCACTGCTTGACGCTGGTCGTCCACCCTAGATGAGTGGCTTGGCGATCAAAACAACCAACAAGCCCACTCATCATTAAGCAATTTCTTTGCATCATCAGCCATCATCAACCCATCATCAACCATCATCAACCATCATCAACCCATCGTCAACCCATCATCAACCATCATCCCAACTATCTTGTGGCCGTTGATGGCTGATCCGCTCAGAATCAACGGTGGTGCGCCTGGGGTCGCCAAGCCGTGCCAGGCAAATCCGCATCTGATCTTCCATGGCTTCACCGCAAAGACTGGGCTGAGACTCAAAACCATCCTGCAGGCGACCGTGGGTTGCTGGCTGCACCAAAGTCATGATCCTAAAGCATCCTAAAGCTATGATTGATTTGGCTGTGGGTCAGTTCACCCCGTACCCCTGGTTCCCCCATCATAAATCAGTTTGTTTTCCCTATCATTTTTGGTGATTGCTATCTCTCATGAAATTGGTAGGTTAATATTGAACCATAGCCATCTATGATTGGTTTAGGATCAAAGCTATGGCCAGGCGTAATTGATCTGTCCAAGACATGTTCAAAACCACCAACCAATCATGATCTAATTATTATCATACTGTGATCATTATACCTGGTCGGTGGGTTTGAACATGTTCGCCCGAGCCTTAGGGTTTGCCCCGCATGGGTCGGAGAACATTTCCCAACGCTCAAATTCCTGCACAAGGCCATTGTTTTTTGACTTCTGAGTTATCAAACCCTAAACCTCAAACCCTAAAACCCTAAAACCAAAACCCTAAAACCCTAAAACCAAAACCCTAAAACCCTAAAACCAAAACCCTAAAACCCTAAACCATAAATCACTGCGTATAGCCAGTGTTTTCGCATCTTGTCCAAGCCATCTCGACCTTGTACACCATGCTCCATTGCAGTGGCGCTTTATGTGGTGGGGCGAACGTTAAGGCTGGAGGGAACATGTTTTATTCTCCCCAGCAATTATTCACAAATGGTTGACCAATATTTTTCATAGGTGTGGTTCAACCACCAACCAGTGAATGATCAGTATTAGCCATTACTAGCCATACATAACCCTCATTCACCATTACTCACTACTAACTATAGGGATTGAAACCACCGACCAAATGGGCAAATGACAAGTCACGGGCTCCACCTATGCCTTCGGAGCCGGTGGATCCGCCCTGCGTTGTGAGTTGGAGCCGAGCCAAACTCGGTGCCGGGAGGCGCTCTTTCCTCCTGCCAAACAAGCGGGTGATCGCGTGATGACCTTTGCGAATCGCCGGTGCCCCTGGAGTTCGAGGCGATCCTTCCGTTGGGGCAGGTGATTCGAGGGTCGTGTCATCAAGCGCCGGAGGATTTCCAACCGTAGGAGGGCTAAGCATCGATCATGGGAGATCCACACTTCATCCACCCTGAACCATCCTTACCTCACTGAACAAAATCATTAACCTATCGCTCTGCTTCCAGTTACCATTGGGTAACCAGCTGGTTTCTGCCATGTGGTTGGTTCCCTAACATTTCAAGGTGACTGGAAGCATACAGGCCATGTAGGGTAAGATTCTTACTACCAGTCTTTGGGAGTCACTGCCATGCAACCATTACCATAGTCAAGGGTAACCAGAAGGAAGTCATCATTTACCATTACCTATCACTACTTATCATTCTTACTCCCATCATTACTTGTCTTTGGGACTAACCATCACCAAATAGTCCATCCGCACCGGTGCCCCATGGTTACCCTCCTTGCCCGAAACCACGCGTTTGCAACGCGTGTGTTTCGGGCCCCAGGAACCTTCCAGCATCACCCATCCACAGCTGCATCCACAGTCGCCCAGGTCGAGATCTCATTCACTTTCGGCATCACACCTTTGTGAGGCGCGACCGAGATCGGTGGCTTGCCCCGTGCCAGTGTGCTGCCGCTGAGGCCTTCCAAGTCGATTGCTGAAAGCTAGTGCAAAGCATGGGGTTTCCATTCGGACTGTCATCGTAATCGACCTGAACATTAGTTGGTCCAAATCAGAGGGAGATTTCTATCACTGGATCATGAGTCAACCAAGAAATGATTAAGCATTAATGAACCAAGAGTGGGTCAATTTTCATTGCACATCTGATATTTTCGTAGTCCATGTTCTAATCAAGACAACTTTTCTGATCATAGTTGTTGGTTTTTCTGTAGTATTAGTGGACCATCATTCAACCATCAGTCAACCATCAGTCAACCATCAGTCAACCAGCAGTCATCCATCAGTCAACCATTCCTTTGCCTTCATTTCGCCATTTGTTTAACCATCAGTGAACCATTAAGTGACCATCAATGGGAGTAACGCACCATCAATCAACTATGAATCAACCAACCATCACTTGGATCAGTGGCTGAAATTGTTGATCCACTAATTAATCAACTATTAATGCCAACTATTAAATGCCAACAATTAATCAACCATTAATCAACTATCAATCAACCATCAATCAACCATCAATCAACCAATTTTGCACCCATTGGATGCCCTTCAGTGGTTGATCTTCTCCCTGACCAGGCCCAAAGGAGCTGCAGGTGACGGCCACAAATCTCGCGCCGGCCTCTCAAGTGGAGCCATGGGCACCGTGGAACGTCATCTAAGGTACTTAGAGACCTCGTGATGCCCGGGGCCCACGTAGCCCTTTAAAGGGCAAAGGGAGAGCGAGGCCAGGAGCTACCAGGAGGGTTCGTACCAAGTGCTAGTTTTCATTAGCTGGTTTTCCCGAGTCACTTAGATGCCCATCCCTGCGACAAGCACCGGACCACGGACCCCGGGACACCGTAACGAGCAGCCAAGGCCAAAGACGTGACCCTCACGGAGAATGGCCCGCGCTTCACCATGAGGTGCTGTGATATGCTTCAACGACAACCAAACCAACCTATACCATTTCCATCGTTGTTGTTGTTGTTGTTGTTGTTCTTGTTCTTGTTCTTGTTCTTGTTGCTGTTGTGGTTTTTGCTTCGTTTCTTTGTTGCTTTGCTTGCTCGGTTGGTTGCCTGGTTGGCTGCTTGACCACGTTGTTCGTTTCAATGCGGTATGTATTCTTCTGATCCACGGCGCTCAGAAAATCCTCATGTTTTGTGCATCCAACGAGGACAGTCCGTTTGATTTGCTTGGTTGACATCCTCTCCTGGACAACCGGACTGGACAGAAACGGACAGATGTGCACCCTGTATAGTCACATGTTCTTGAATTCTTACTATTTTACCCCAATATAATTATCCAGTTGCCAAATGTTTTTTTCCATAATACATGCAAGTGTAGGATCTTTTTTCCCCCAATGTATCAGTTGTAACGGCCAATCCAGCTCCTTCACACGCAGCAGTTTCACCATCGACCCCAGCTCGCCGGTGTTTTCGAACAGGGGGGGCTTATAAGTCTCCCATCTTTTCATTACCGTTTCCCTTCCAGTTACCTATATATATATATATATATATATATATACAACCAGTGCACCCCTGGTGTAGGGACGCTTGCCTATTATAAGTTGGAAAGATGTTGCGCGTAGGGAATGCTATGAGAAATGCCGGTTATCCTTCAAGGATCTGAAGATTGGGATCTCCCATCATTTGACCTTGCCCCACCTCTCAACTCAGACCTTGATCTGACATCAAGTCATGGTGTTGAACCGCCTGTGCTGTCGCCCCGCAGGCTGTTTCGTTTGGAGCTTGGTGCCATTGACATGAAGGATGTGGAGGTGGAGACCTCAGGGTGGAGACATCGCCTGCGACGGCAAGCCTTTGTGTCTGATGGGGTTGTTATGGTGTGCTGCAGCCTGTGTAACAAGCCCAAATAATGATGGTGATATGCTGGTTATATGCTAGTGATATGGTGTTATATGATGTTTAATTGTTATATGAGGTTTTTTGTTCCCAATGGTTTTCCGTCGTGATAATCTTTTCAGTCCCTGCGTACTGATGTAAAACCGATGTTCATGGCAACAACTATTATTCATGAGTGAGCAATCACCGAGCTATTCGTAAGAACCGCACTGAGCACTGTGTCAACCAACCGTCAGCCATCAAGAGCTTCAGGTCGAATGGGTCTTGAGACCATACTTCAACCGACAGAAGGAGGCCTTAGCTCTCCCAGAGGACGCGCAGCGCTGGGACAAAGCTATGACCATCAGCAACCACAAAACCACTGCCATCAGCAGATCCAACTATCCGTCAGCAAGAACCAGCAAGCCGGAACAACAAACAACAACAAACAAACAACAAACAACAAACAACAACAAACAAACAACAAACAACAAACAACAAACAACAAACAACAAACAACAAACAACAAACAACAAACAACAAACAACAAACAACAAACAACAAACAACAAACAACAAACAACAAACAACAAACAACAAACAACAAACAACAAACAACAAACAACAAACAACAAACAACAAACAACAAACAACAAACAACAAACAACAAACAACAAACAACAAACAACAAACAACAAACAACAAACAACAAACAACAAACAACAAACAACAAACAACAAACAACAAACAACAAACAACAAACAACAAACAACAAACAACAAACAACAAACAACAAACAACAAACAACAAACAACAAACAACAAACAACAAACAACAAACAACAAACAACAAACAACAAACAACAAACAACAAACAACAAACAACAAACAACAAACAACAAACAACAAACAACAAACAACAAACAACAAACAACAAACAACAAACAACAAACAACAAACAACAAACAACAAACAACAAACAACAAACAACAAACAACAAACAACAAACAACAAACAGCGAACAACAAACAACAGACAACGACAACAGCAACAACAACAACAACAACAACAACAACAACAACAACAATGGAGCTTTCGTGGGCTTAACACCAACTGTGATTTGTTCCCAACTTGGATTCCTTGGGTTGGTCTTGAGCCGCGCAAGGAGGACGAGGAGGCGTGACGTCGGAGATGTGACGCTGACCTCCCTTCCCTGTCTACGCTGACCTCCGAGCGCGTGGTGAAAATGGCTGGGCTGTGCTGGTGAAGCTTCGGAAGCTCGAGTGGAGGTCTAGCCATAGAGGAACCCGCAGCTATCATCCAGTCTTTTGAGCCGAGATCAATAGACCGACCATTTTGTGGTGTACCCCCATTTTGAGAAACACGCAAAAACAGATCCTTTTTTGGTGTACCCCCATTTTGAGAAACACCCAATTGATCTCGGTTGACTTCCTAATTGATACTTTCTGAGAAATATATATGCTTAATGAGCACTGCTTTCATAGCATTAACCAGTTGTTGGCGAAGTGTGGTTCGAACTGCCAGACTCTCTGATGATTGTTCTAATCCCTGTAGGATAATCGGCATTTCTCATGACATTCCCTACCCTGCCACTTACCTTGAAAATAGGTGACCATCCCTATGCCTGAGGTTCCCTGGTTACCTTCTACATATAGAGGTAACTGGAAGGGTAGGGATTTGTATGTTCCCGTTCCGATGTTGTCATGGGCATCAGGTGAGCCATGCTAGCCGTTGTTGTGGCAGCCGGTTGCAGGGGCCCGTTGCGGGGGTAAATAAATTATGCACGTTGCTGGTGTAAATAAATTATTTTCATGATAATAATGCCAACCCTGGGTGAAGCTCAACCCTGGTTGATTAATAGGGGGTATCCCCCAAAAGTTGACTGGTTTCCCATCAAAATGGTACCCCAATTTATTAAGCGGGGGTTAACTTTAGCAACCAAAGAGCCAATGCGTAACGGCTCTCCGAGAAATTGCCTCGGTAGCAGTGACCAGTCACTAGTCGAACTGTTGGGATGTGCATCTACCCATTTGTTGATACTGATCCAGCTCGCCACGTATCTTGGGCTTAAACTCATTAAAGTAGCGCCTCACAACATGGCTGGACATTTTTGATGTTTGTGGCTGGAACCTACAGATTGGTACCCCGCTGATATAAGTTGGTTTGTAGGCCACCATTCAGTATACTTATAACTTATATCTTCTACAACTGGCAGTTGCCCGAGTTATAACGTAAGTGAGCAAACTGGGAGGTACCACCCTGTAGTGAACTAACCTGCTAGTTAGCAAGCACTGGGAGATCCCACTCTGTATCACCCAGTGCCACGAGAGAAACGTCGTCGTGGGGTTCACCCGCAGCTGTACCATCGGCACCGCACGCGTCGCGTGCTGTGCCAGCTTGGACAGCAAGTGAAGGACCGGGGCGAGACAGTGACTGGTGGTAGCCGAGGGTAATCTAGTGGGTGGTTTGATTGACAATTTGATTATTTTCCCCAGCAGTTTTTAACGATTGGTTGACATTTTTTTTTCATAGGGGTGGTTCAACCACCAACTAGTAATGGTTGTTCAACGGTTACTGGTTCATTGATGGTCACCTGGTGGGTTCTTGTTGGTTACGGAATGTTACGGATAATTTAGCTGGCCATGGAATCCACCATAGAAATAGCTAGTTTCCCATGTTTACCCAGCAAAAGGTAGTGAATTTCCAGTGCCATGCTAGTTTACCAAAGAGTATAATGATCCTGGAATATATAGATAGAATATCCCCAATGTCCAAACATTATGCCGGTCCAATTTCATATTCTATCTACTCCAGTAAAGCTAGAATTGAATGTATTTTTTTAGCTGGTTTCTTTCGACAATGAAGCACCATATAGTTTACCAAAAAGGAATTGATGGGAAATCAGTATTGATGGTGACTCACCACTGCTCAACTGCCATGTTAACACTCACCACAGACCAATGTTTTTGCCATATAAGCTGATTCACCATTGAATCAATGCTTCAGCACTGGTCACTTCCTCCAAGTGCTGCTGTGGATTGAGATTTGCCAGGTCCAACTACCGATTTTCACCAGTGTTCCCCCCAGTTCTCCCAGCTTTCTATAGAGAAGTCATGGCCCAAGCCTAGTAGGGATACCACCAACCAGGGCCGGGGATATGGCCATAGCAATCCCAAGGACCTTATGGACGGTGAGAACTTCGCAGCGAAGGGTAACTGGTCACAGCTCCATGAACAGCTACAGGGTAGACAGACAGAGTGCTACCCCCCTGGTTGTAAGTTGGTTTTTAGGCCACCTCAGTATAGTTGTATCTTCTATACCTGGTAGTTAACCTAGTCATCATCTAAGTTAGCAAACTACTCTGTGGCAAGGGATGGTAACTTGGTGATTTACCACATTCTAGTTTATTAAAATGATTTCGATGTGTGCAGCTGTGTCCATATTTACGTAAATATTGTGATAGATTATCATCAGTTCATATTAAGGCTTTACATGGATGTGTCAGCAAGCACTCCACCAAATGTGATTGTTCCACACCAACATGAGTAGTATGGGTCATTTTGAGATGGAAGCAGGAAGTGGGGAGGCACCCCTATACATTTGTACGAATCTGTTTGTGTGCATTTAGACAAAATGTGTATCAATGTCCTCATTTTGATATGCAGATACTTTTAGGAAAAATATTTTATGTATATATTTACTATTTTGAATGTATAGACGTACAACTTTAGTCACATGCCTACATCTATATTGAAATACAAGTTCGCTCACCGGGGAGCAACAGTGTACCCTTGCGCGAAGCCAGTGCGTGCGAGGATTGAAGACAATGAGTCTTGTGTAGAAGGTGCCAACCACGAAGGCGCGCCTGTTCGTCAAGCCTCAAGCATGCTATTGGCACAAGACTGAACCAGTATCAACCACTATAGTTATCATCACTATTTGCAACTGCCATCGCGATTTTGGCTAGCGGCTAGTGGTAACCTTGACTGTCAACTTGGGCTTTGAGATGATTGTTTTTTCCAAACAATATGAGCCATGAGTAACCACAACTCTCCATCACTATGTAACCATCATGAATTTTCCAGCATGGCTGTTTCAGAGGTGTTGTGTCAAGAACAGCCAGAGACCATGGTTGTTGTCGACTTGCCGCAGATCAGCAATTCTGACGGAATGGATGAGACAGAGCTCTCGAAGGTTGGATGCTGGGCAGGATGGTCAACGTGAGGACGTCCATTATGTTTTGTGGCTGGTAGAGTGGTGGTTAGTGGTGAACTTCCGGTTGGAAATGATGGACTGATAGTGGGTACAAGTAATTGAGACTGGTGATGAAGATGGTTGATCATGGATCATAGTGATGAAGACCAACGGAATCATGGTCAGTAGTGGTGAATCACATGGGTACCAAGGGTTAGTACTGGTTGATTAGTGGCTGAACATGCGAAGCCGGGAAGGCGGTTCCCCACTGTGCGGGTTTACCGTGACCCGGAAGTTGGTTGCTTGATCTACCCCCGGCCTGATCCCGTGAAGGAATTGAGATGCTCAAAAGTTGGATTTATATGGTTTTGAGTGGTTCATCTCAACCTGGTTATTTAGAGTGGTTCATCTCAACCTATGAACCACTATAACCCCTACAAAATCCATTTATAACCCCATAAGTTGATTAAGTTGGGATTAATTATAGTGGTTCACAGGGGATGATAACCAACAATAACGCCAATATGGAGGCTTCTGAAGTCACAGGGAATCCAAAAGTTTTGGGTTGGAATTTCTCGACTGTAAATGGTTAGTGAACTGGATGATATCTGGGGTATCCCTATGACTTGAGAACCACCTAAATTCACCTTTCATCGTCGCTGTTTCAAAATGCACAATCTCTGAGCTGTGCATCAACGGGTGCCAATTCCATTGCATATATATGAAGAGATTAAAAATTCACATATACATAATCCAATGTAGCTATAATGCTCAAAGTGATTTGATTAACTTGATTTAAGTATTCATCATCATTTTCAGATGTTACTGATTGAAGTTGATTTGAGCCTCCAAGTTTGCACAGCCAGCCTCACAATGGAAGATTTAAGTATCCTTCATCATTTTCAGATGTTGATTGATACTAAATCTAAATCAGCCAGTGATTGAGATCATTTTCAGTTGATAAGGATGTTGATTGGATGTTACTGATTTAAGTATTCATCATATTTCATTGTCATTTTCAGATGTTGATTGATCTGCGCTTCCCCATCACTCGATCCTTCCTGGCATGACTCATTGGTTGCCACGACTCCCTGGTCGCGTCGTGGTGACCAGGCCAAGCCTCGGAGGCGCAGGCGTTCGACAGGGGGTACCCCTTATTCATCAACCGGGGGTACCACTTGGCTATGGGTCAAGGCTTTAACCAACCAACAATGGTGGTTAATGGCTACCCAGGATTAATAAACCCTAGGTTTATTAATTGGGGGGGTTCCCATTCTAATGGGAAACCAAAGCTTTTAGGGGATACCCCCTATTAATCAACCAGGGGTTTATTAATCCTGGGTAGCCATTAATGCCCAGCAATTTCATAGGGAAAACAGCCTGCTTCATAGTGGGGAACCAGGGGTACGGGGTGAACTGACCCACAGCCATTTGGATAAACCAAGAAAATGAGAGTGTGGCCAGGGGTGCTCGCAATCTTTTTTGGTTTGTCAATAAATTGTTATTGGGGCTTCTAGTATTGGGTTTAACGTGGAAAATCTGTCGTAGAAATCGATGGTTTGCCTTTTAGAAGTGGCGATTTTTAGCTTCCAGGGATCGTTTCCCAGAGGGTATTAACCACTAATTATATATATATATATATATATTCTCATTTTGTTGTTTTTGTCCTCTAAACTACACATTATTGAACACTTACTGCTCAGTTACATAGTTTCCCAGAGTGTACTACTACCCACCCTGAACCCTTCAAAAATTCTACCTCAGCGGCTTGAGCATCAGGTGTGGCTTCCTGCCGTGCGCCAGCGGAACATGGAGCCTGATGGACTGGGGTATGGTTGGTGATGGTTCAAGGTGATGGTTACTGATGGTTACTGATAGTCAGTGATGTTTAGTGTTGGCTTACTATGGTCAATGAATTTTGGTGTTCATATGCTTAGTGATGCTTAGTGACTGCTCAGAGTTGATCGTATAATTTATAATCAGAAATGTTAGAGGATATTATGGCGAATCATGATATGATCATCGTGATTTATAGTGATGCTTGATGCTGGGTGATGGCAAATGGTGCTCAATGATGATAACTAATGCTGGTTTGTGATGGTCAACATAGGCGAGGGGTCTTGATCGCTAAGCATGATGGTATATGCTTGATACTCCCTACCCGTCCAGTTATTTGTTGTAGGTAACCAGGGAACCCGTGGCGTAGGGATGGTTGCCAATTTTAAGTTGGTAACTGGTTGTGGGTACGGACTGCTTCATGCTGACTACTGTGGTCGAGAATGGTGATGGCCGTCTCATCCCCCTGTCGCCTTCACCCAGTGCCATCTCCCCTTGACACCACGATTCTACTGGCATTTCAAGTCCCTACTGGTTGCCAACGTTTTCCAAGTTGCCAGCTGTTGCATGTCCAAGTTGACTCGACTTATGGCCTTGAAAATCGGTACTTGCGAGTCTGTGAGGTATTTCCTGCTATGTTTCTTCGTAGCGGGTTTGCCATGTGCGGCATCTCTTCTCTTGTGGTCTGACATAGGCACCGCTGCGCTGCCGCGGAGGTGATGTTGATCATGGATGGCTATAGCTCCAGCTGTCCTGCGAGCGGTAGCTGGTGATTTAGCCAATTTTGAGTGGATTTCTTCATGGTTTTTCTGATGTACATCGCATTTTTTTGATTAGCTTTGCACGAGTCCTTCTAGTGGCTTTTTGCCAAGATCGAGGCGCTGAGCCTGACACGCCTTGACATTGTTTTGTTTTTTGTTTTGATAAGCTTACTCCTAGTACTAGGTTTAATGATGTGGATCTAGCTCACTGGGCAGGTTCCAGCAATCAAAGCTATTGCAACTTCCCTGATGTGGAACTAGGGTCCAGGGATAGCCACCAAGCAGCTAACCATTGGCAAAGACCTACAGGAAGTGGTGATAAAGAACTAGTGTTATCTCCAGATTTTTTTAATCTACGTCCCTGGAGCTTCCGGCAAAGCTTTGGGTGTTTCTCTGCCACTTTTTCGATGTCACACCGCAGGGGGTGTTCCGAAGGCATTTTTCGACACTGCTCACCCGCCAATCTATCTTCCTGCATGAGGGGGTTCTCAAATAAGGCACCCCCAAATCATCCGATAGTCATCATTTTAAATAAACCGTCCGTTTTGGGGTTCCCCATTTCAAGAACCCCCCTCGTATGGCCAGTGTGGTGAACTATGAAACAAAGGATTTTGATGACGCACGAATATCATCACAATTTTCACTCACATTTGTTTTAGTTGGTTTCATGGAAGTCCCATTGAAGCAGAAACAGATCGGGTTATACTACCTGGGCATCCTGAAGCGTGAAAGTAGCAAGTTGTTGTTAGAGTATAGATTCTATAGATATGATGCTGCTGCTGATGATGATGATGATTATTATTACTATTGTTATTGTTATTATTAATATTGCTATTATATCAACGATCGATTTGGGTGACCAACCTTTACCAACTTGATCAACACATGGAACTTGTAGCAACTGGTTGATACATGAATCTAGTTGATGACAACAAGCAATTGCAGATTCAGATTTGATCAACGTCCCCATACCTGGTGTACATCTCCTTATTTGATTGTTAGACTGCTGATGGTTTCTTGATATGGATCTCGAGTTCGATTGGAGGAACAATCTGTTGTTCCAAAAGCTTTCTAGTTGTTGGCATCAATGAATTACAACTTCTATACTTATATGATTATCCATGATAGTGGCAATTATATCAAGAGTATGGTGCTTATGAGCCATGGTTTTTACTCCTGTTCATTAGCCACCGTCTATTGTTATACTAGTTGTTCGCAATGCAAAAAAATCTGACTACCCTCTGGCAATCCAACATAGCAATGGAAGGTCCCCCAGGTATTGATGGTTTCGCGTGGATTGGCCGTAACATCTGGTGATTTTCCAGGGGGCGCACTTGGCTAAAAATAACCAACATTTTCACGGCTGAAGGTTGGGGATCCAGCCAGTGCACTTGGCTGGGCACCACCCAATTTTTCACGGCTTTTTGTCACGGCTCCAGGTTGGGGAGAACAAGTTTTCGCGTATTTCGTTGGTGGAGACGTGTCTTGGCTGCGGTGCTTGTCGCGGCGGTGACCATGGCTGGTGTGAGGCAGCAAGCTAAGGAGCCGATGCCGCCCTGTCCCACTGGGGAGCTAAGTAGCTACGAGGAGTGGATTCTGACCAAATGGTAAGTCAGTGTTCTAAGCGAATGGTAGGTTGTCAATGATTTGCAACTTTCAACCTTTGGTACTGTTCAGGTTCGAGAATCGTCACTTGTTTTTGAGCCAACCATGGCGAACGTTGTTTGGCAACAGTCCGGGATGCCACCATGTTTACCACAGCTAGTGTCCTTTTAGGTATCTAAAGGCAACCTTGTTGATTCACATCGCTTGGTTATGAAGATGGGTTTTAGGTGACCATCATCAGACATTATGATCATAGACTCATGAGGGACTCCGACCAGCTAAGAGCAAGCCGCTAGTCTTGGCCAAGGAGTGAAGGTCTTTGGTACTTCAAGACATGATCAGCAGCTTCAGGAAAATCATCAGCGGTGGGGAGCAGATGGGGTGCGTACTTTCCTTCAAATACTTCTCAGTTGAATGTGTATCCCAGCTTTTCGTGGATTTATGCTAAGATAGACTGCTGAATTAATTCTAGAAGGGGCCCCCATGATTATTTACAATCCCATGAACAAACAGAAATGCATACATACACAGAGGTTTTCAACAATCATGTGATCCACAATCCATTGCTTTCTCTCCTGAAAGTCTTCACTGGTGCTTCCGCGGGTTAATTTTTCCACTCAAGCAAAATTTGGCCGAAGATCCATGGTCAACGTTGGTTGCACAATATTAATGAATCGTGTTCTTTCGTGAATGATAGTCAATGATACAAACGGCTGATAGTGAAGACTAAGAATCGTCAGCCCCTTTATCATCCTGGAACCCAAATGATCCTTGTTTTGGATGGTTAACCTCCAATTGCATGGGTCACCCAAAACAAAGGTCATTTGGCTTCCAGGATCAATAACATTCAACCTGGCGTTGTCCATGTCTATGGCGGTACCTACTACCCATATCTACCCATCCAGCTGTGAATCACGTAAACAATTGCAGTGATTGATGTCCCTGACGTGTTCAACGGTGATTCTCCAGGGCGATCAGCAGCCAGGGATAGACGATGAAGCTGGAAAGCATGTCCTGCCAAATATGGGGTGGGACTTCTGCGGTGCGGCAACTGAGTGATTCTCAAGTCATAGGGGTGCCCCAAATCATCCAATCTGAACCATTTATAGTAATAAACACACCATTTTTTGTGTTCCCAATTTTGAGAAACCACCGAGTGCAGGCCTTCAATTTGTTATTTTTTCCAAGATGGTCGAGAGTACCGTTGGGTACCATCATTCATGGACAAACATTGCATGACAAATGCGCCCAATTGATATCTAATGGTTAGCCCGAATCCTTCACATGTGATTGACTGTTGAAATTATCACTATGAAGCAGCTTTTTGCAGTTGGTTGGGGGCGGGTTCCGAATAACAAAGTTGTGTATAAACATCAGAAATATTTGGATCGTCAACTACATGTTTGGGGGTGGTGATGTGGTGGTTATTGGCCACTCAGATTCCCCAATCAGACAAGATCAGATAGATGTACCACGCAAAAGTTTGCATTTACGTATAATCTATCCGTCCCTATCTAATCTATCCGTCACTATCTATCGAGCCATCTGTCTATAGATTTGATTGTACATGATATTATCATTATCATTATTTTTTATCATCTATATATTGGTAATATTGTTCTTCTTTTTCTTCTTTTTCTTCTTCTTCTTCTTCTTCTTCTTCTTAGTATTATTACTATTCAGTGGATATATGCATCCTTAATTCTTTTGGAAACAGGCGTGCTCGTTGCAATCCATGGCCGGCATCGCTGAGATGATCGGCTATGCCTTTGGCTGTGGTGCGGTCTGTATCATTATGCTCCTGTGCCCTGGGGAATCCTGGAGACCAGCTGCGCCCCTTGAAGCAAGTGCAATCCGATGAGTACATAACCAATGGATCGACCATCGTTTGGTTGGGTTGTAAGCAGTAATGGTTAGGGATAGGGGATAACCAAAAATAGTAGTTAAACACCTACCTGGTTGGTGGAAGCAAGTGTGAGAATCCGATGAGCACATCAACTAGTCCAATCAAATTACATTGGAAAGATTGGAATCATGATCAATTACCGCCACATGCCACAAGTCATGATGAATTATGAATAAGGTCTTGCGTTTGACTAGGGTTGGAATGTAGTTGATTTGGGGTGGAAGATTGAGAAGTTGTCTTGCCAACCCCCCCAAAAGCTCGCAGGAGAGCGTTCCCATGGGCTTGGTAGGTGATTCAATACGCAGTGATTTATGGTTTAGGGTTTTACGGTTTTGGTTTTAGGGTTTTACGGTTTTGGTTTTAGGGTTTTAGATTTTGGTTTTAGGGTTTTAGGGTTGAAGGTTTAGGGTTTGATAACTGGTTGATGATGGTTGATGATGGTTGATGATGGTTGATGATCGTTGTCCCTGATTTCAAAGTCCTATTATGAATATTGTATATTCGTCATAAAGTATGATGCGGTACTATATGACAACTTACCATGAAGCGCAAGCGATTCAATCATACAGTTCCACCATCCATTCTCGTGAAATATAAATATACATCCATTCTTAACATTTATAAAGTATCTCACAGTTTGGGCAACTTAGATTTGGAAACCGCTTGATGATCCTTACTGCATCCGAAAGATGAAAGTATGAAATCACCGACCTCAATCTAGTGTTCTACTCTTCAAAGACCACCAAAATGATACTTCCGAGTCTCCCTTGGAGGGGGGGGGGGCTCTTTGTGAATCCATCCTGAAGGGTTTTTTATTTCGCAATTTTTCCCGGAGTTGTATGAACTTGTTGGTGAAGAAATTCTGAATGCTATATTATTCGGCAGAATATCCCCAATGGTTTGGTTAGCCAGACACACACGCCGGTTCGCAACCAGCGGTAGCAAAAAAGCGATGATTTTGCTTGTTCATTGATCTTGGGTCCAAATTTGGCATTTTGGGATTTCCCAACCGAAATCATTCCACAGGTAAATCATTTCTCTATTTGATTTGTTTTGCAGAAGTCAGATGTTAGAATTTCACACCTGCCTTCGGATCCGTTCAGCTGAACGAGTTTGAAATCTTTAGGGGTTCGGGGTTGGTTGCAGAAGTCAGGTTGCAGATTTCAACATCCAACTTCGGCAACATACTAGCGAAACCCAGGATTTTCAAACCCATTCAGCCGAACAAGTTTGAAGTCCTAGTCCTATGTTCAAAAAATGTGAAAGTGACTTCTGCGACCATACCCATTTACGTTTGGTCCAAGCTTTTGGGTTAACCTCTCCATCACGGAAGAATCCCAAGCCTTTGCGGATGACTTTATGGATGAATCTTCGCTATGCTCATTCACCCACACATTATTTTTTCTTTAGTGATAACGGATCTACTGCGTTGGACTGTTCGATTTCCATTGCATTTTGATCACTGCACTTGTCCAAACCGCATGAAAGCCTTTTTTTGGCCTACACGGGGGTTGTTGCGACGTCCGGTGAGCAGTGCTTAGCGGGGAGAAAGCAAGAAGAAAAAAAAGAACGAAGGGAAGCGATTCAAACATACAGCTCGGTGAAAATTGAGGAGCGCGTTGCCTGAGAGATTTCTTGTCTGGCCACGCTTGACCTCTGATTCTAGCAAGACCAGTTTCATCCGGAGGTGGTTGTGAACGCTTCACCGGATGAATGCAGCGATTGATATCACATATTTCCCGCCTGCGGTTCTTGCTCAGCTTTGCGTTGCCCACAAGAGACTGTTCTTTTGGATCAAGCGTGCCGTTGATATTCATTTTTTTTGCATAGCCCGCCGGACTTGCTTGTTTTTCGCAGCGTTGCGAAGCGGTGCATTTGAGTGATGTGGTATATATTTGTTCGCGGCCCTTTGGTTATTGTCACCTGGGATGCCCCTTCTCTTTGCTTGTTCAACCTGTAACGCTGATAATAAATGCTGGTAGGGCGAAATTGCTTTAAAACGAACATGTCAGGACCCAGTCTGGTAACATGTTGGCAGTGGCAAAGCTTTTGATGTCCTGGCCGTGTCCCGCTTTTTGGTCGCTATATGGCAAGCTTTGCGATGGCTGCGGGACGCCTACACTGTCGCATTGGTCAGCGTGTGGCCAGGCCCCAACATCTCCAAGCGTGTGGCCAGGCCGAAACGAGTGTACGCCCTCAAGGATGTGTCCCAGCACGTGGCGCGCAGCCCGGGGCCTTGCAGCGAGATGCGCAGTCACCCATGCCTTCGTGCGGCGCTTGCGCGCGTAGCGCCGTGTGAAAAGCCTGTGAAGGAAGCCTGCTCTGCAGCATAGATGTGAATGTGCAGCTCCGTTGCCCTAGCTGTCTTGTGCCTACCGCATGATTTTGATCGAGCACTCAGGTGCATATGCATATTTAGAATTTAAGTATATATACACATTCATGCACATATATTTTTTGGTTTATTTGAAAAGTTGTTTTTCTTTGCTGGTTTGTTTCAATTATTGATTGATTGGTTTTTGATTGTTGTTTCTGATTTGATTTTTTTGTTTTCTTTTGAATATTTCCTTTGTGATGTAATTGTCGTTTGGTTTCTCAAATTACTTTCGAATTTGAACGCATTAAATTTTTGATTTTAATTCTGGAAGTTTTAACCGCGTTTTTTTGCTTGTTTCCTTTATTGATGTTTTTTCGATTTATTCATCTTTTTTTTGCGTTTTTCGAATGCTTTTGTGGTTTAAAAAACTTTCATTTTGTTTTCTCAATTATTTTCCATGTGTTCATCTATCTAAAACACGCCATTAATATTCAACGCAAGGAAGAGAGCACCGTCCCATCACATGGAACCAATATCTATCTATTTCAGTTTTGGGTGAAGTTGGTCAAGTGGGACTACTGCAAGGCCTTTGGTCCAGAACCATTTTGCTGTGGATGTTGTTGTGGCCAGCGACATAGTATCGTTGGGTTTGGTACGTTTTGCATCTTAATGGGCATGAAGAAACCATGAAGAAAACATGGCCGCCGCCTAAGAGGCTGTGAGACACGCATGGATATGTGATACACCATGGATATTTGACTTACTAAAAGATATCCATTATCTTCAAACAACACATACAACATTTTTCATATACACGCTTAAATACCCACATATACATGCATGAGCCCCGGTGGTGAAAACATAACGAATTTCTCTGTCATTGCATTTTTCCTAGGCCCTAAATCAATTGTAATTGACCCCAAATCGAATGCAAAACCCTAAATGGCGAATGCGTGCATTTTATGTTGAATAAATGTCACGTGAGCAGATCATGAGAGTTCTCATTGGATCGGGTCGAAATTCACGATTGGATGTGTATCCCCAGTTAGTAAGTGGTGACTAGCCATGGTGGTGGGGGTCAGTTCGGCAACCATATGATTCAGCTTACCATGGTGAACTAGCCCTGGGCGCTGCACATCCAGCCGCGTAAGTCCAGTCGTACCACGGCAGCGGCAGGTACCTGCTGGATTTTTTCTGGCCCCCCCACCTGGAGGGGCAATACTTCGTGCTTTTTTCGGAGGAGTTGGGATTGCCAACCAGCCACCAACAACCCTCAGGGATTGGTGACTGGTGGTGAAATGGGGAACCCCCAAGCTATGGATGGTTTATTGTTAGTGGTTGGTGGTTTCAATTGTTTCCTTTTCTTCAGTGCTAACAAAAGATTGTTTGATTGACTTATGTTACTAATAGGGTTTGAAACCACCAACCGATGTTTTTTAAATGAAATTATTGTCTAGGCGGTGATGAGTGATGGTTGATGTAAGAAAAGTATTGCATGAGTAGGGGGCCCCGCAGTTATCATCCAGTAAATTCAACATTTATAGTAATAAACCATCATAACCATCCATTTTTCGGGTTTTTGATAAATCTGAAAGGTTTAGTATCTAGGATGGTGTTTGTTGGTGATTGTTGTATGGTATACGGTATACACGTTATCCGTTTCATATTGGTTGATGGTGGTCGTTGATACCAAATGATTATTGATGGTATGGTGAAGTTGAACTGCATTTAATCTATTAATCCATAAGTGTGACCCGGGTTAATATATACCAACACCATGGAGTATTTGGATGATAAACCCAGCTATATATTTCAGGAGGCCGCTAACCGAGAGGGGGTCATCCGGAATCTCAAAGACATGCCATGAGGGTTCCATCAATTGCAGCACCGGGCATTTTGCTGGGACCTCGATGGGATTAGTGGCAGGTGATCAAGCAGTGGGTGGTACACCTCTAATCGTTGGACACTGCTGGCTGTTTGATATTTGGGATCAGGCGCTTGCTTGACGGGAATTGATTTTGAACAAATCTATTTTGTTGACTGTGATTCCGTTGCTTACCAACTGTTTTTTGTTTCTTTGATATCATCTTCATCATCATCAACCGCAAGACTTCTCGAAGTGGTTTGCTGGGATGCTTTTATTGGTGGTTTGGTAGCCACATCGCCAAAAGCATTGATATAGTAATGCGCATGTCTTGCCGGATATCGTTTTATTTACAGATACTTGCATACGATGCGTAGAAATGTAATGTGTATGCAGTATGCATGTACGTACATGCATAGATGCACAATGATGCAGTTGACTCGTTATCATTCAGATTTGCACACATGTTTCACCAAATTACCGAACCCTTTTTAATCTTTTAACCAGTGGCGAAATCCTTACCAAACTAGATACTTAATCATATGTGACCCATTGTTTTCAGATCTGATCAAACATCGTTTTTCTTTCACCAACCATTCATTCTCATGCCATATGAATGGTATATGCAGAGCATTTACAAACCATAGAGCATCCAAAAAGTCCAAATGGCAAGTTCACAGGTGGCTCGCAGGCGGATTTCCTGGCGCAATTGCAGTCCCTTCCCCGCTCCACCACCCGCTAGTCCGGTTGTCACGGACGGGTGCAACAGATATTCAGAGCATATGAAAACCGCATGTTCAACATGGACTTGGCATGTTGTAAACCTCAATCAGCATATTCAGCATGTATTCACGATGCATCCACCGGGAAAAGCAGATAGTTCCTTGGTGCCAACTGACATTTTTGCCACGACCTGGCTGTGCAGGATAAACTGGTGGGTCGATCGATCTTAGCGATTGCAGGGGTGTTGCTCGGGCGCCCAGAACTGGGCTCAAGAGACAACAACGATGGAATATGACAACAGCAAAGAGTAGGTAATCATATGTAATCATGGTGAAAGGGTAAGTTATCTAAGAATAGTGATTGGGTTGGTGAGGGTTGAAACCACCAACCAGATTCTGACAACGGTTAGCAGGAATTATGGTTCACAGCGGTTAACATCACTTGTTCACAATGGTCACAACAATATGTTTTTGGCTTAATGAAGATCATCGTCAAGTATGGGGTTGACTGACATCACAATTAGTCTAGCCAACATATATGTATGCTAAAGTAGGTTGTGTGATTTGTTGACCACGGTTGATCATGGTTACAATTTTGGCTTAAAGCGATGGTCATGGTTCACAGTGGTCATTGGCTGATCAATATTGATTGGTCATGGGCGGTTATAGCTGGGAAAGCCAAGCCCTTGACTGCAGTGGGGAACACATCTCCGGTCTTCAGAGATTTGGGTAGTTCATATCTGCTTGGATGTGCAGCTACGGTTATACTTATGGCTATGAACCCTATAAGGTAGCGGAACAAAGCCCTATAACCATGGTTTGTAGCCACTTACTAAATGGGGATGCACGTCCACGTGGACCGCCCTAATATTCAGGTCATCCAATAGAGGGAGTCTGATGCAGCCGTGAGTTATCACATTTACACCTTCGCAGACGCGTCAAGCTTCAAACTAACATGGCAACAATGAAGAGCAACACCAGGAATTTAGTTGATGAGTGTTTGCAGATCAGGATTCCTCCTTCCGATGTCCAGAGGGTAGCAACAACAGAAATATAGGGGTAATTCAAAGACACGATGGTCATCAAATATATAAGCTGAATCTATATCTACATGAATAGGACACACCGTCAACAGGATTCATGTAAGTCATGGAACCACTGCATGAAAGTAGCCGGAACAATAAGAACCATAGTCATTTTGATAACTGTTGCAATTCGTAACGTGCAGTTTTTGTTCAAAGGGGAATTAAATGCTGAGACACTGGACTGGTTGTGGCAAGATTTCCCTACGTCAGTGTGCTTGCGAATGTGGACCTTCTCGTTTTGTTACAATTGAAGAGGTTACCTGGTGGTTTCTCAAAATAGGGGGCCCAAAAAATGGTTGGTTAAGTACTATAAATGACTATTGATGGATGATTTGGGGGGTCCCCTATTTTGAGAAACACCCACCTGACTGCAAAGCTTGGTGGACACGACATGGTGGTGGCCTTGATGCTGTGTTGCCAGCGATCATTCTGTGGGAAGGCCACTTGGATCTGCCATGTCCAGGGATCATAACTGGTAAACCATGGTTGGTTTGGGGGGCACTTCAGCTACCTTATAGGAATACCATGGTTATATCCAGGATAAACCCCACATCCAAGTCGCTCGCCACGGGATCAATTAGTTCAGCTAGCACAATGCTTTCATTTTAACTTTTTTTTAAAAAAAAACAAACCAGACCTTTAATAGCTCGCGGGCCCAGCCCACAGACAGCTTGGAAATGGAAAAAAAAAACATACCTTTGGGGTTCCGGATTTTGCGAAACCACATCATAGAAAATCGTAGAAATGTCACCATGGGCCAGGTCGTCAGTCACCATCCGTGGACATGGCTTCAGCTTGCCATGTCATCCACCTGGTCGTGAAGCCGCCCAGGATCTATGTGGCTGCCTTGAACTTGGCTGAGGAGTGCACAGCTGTGGGATCTCTGGGTGAGGTCAGTGGGCGGTGGAAAAATGATGGAAAACTGGTGGAAAAATGATGGAAAACTGGTGGATACATGGTGGATAAATGATGGTCAGTAGTGGTTGATGATAAATAGTGGTTGATTGATGGATAAACGATGGTTCATACTGGTCGTAATCAATGAATTTGTTTGCCATGCATGAATGATGGATACATGACAATTTGCCACGGTGAATTGATGGAAAAAATAATGGTTCACAATGGTCACTTTTTTGTGCGGTGTGTGTGCTGGGACAAGTTAGGTTGTGACAGTCTGCATCTTGATGCTTTGGCTGGGGGCGTGCTCGGGACAGAAGTGCGTGGGTAATGGTCAATGATAGTGAAATGAGGGCTAATCAGTATAATGATTGTTGATCAATTCTTCATTAATGGTCCATAATGATTGATCATGTCGAACATGGTTGATTGATGGTTGATTGGTTGTTGATTGATGGTTGATTGATGGTTGATTGATGGTTGATTGATGGTTGATTGATGCTTGATGGATGGTTGATTAATGGTTCATAAGTAGTCGCAAATAGTTCACAATGGTTCATAATTGTTAATCATGGCTATCCATGGCGAATAGTGGTTGAGAATGGTTCCTGATGATTTGATTTGCTCGAAACGAGCAGCACCATCCGGACTTTCTTGGCTTCATCTTCCAGGCCTGGGATCGTCTGGTAAGTTGATGGTTTCCCGGTGACCTGGCAGTGGAAAATCTGCCATGAGCTTAGAGCTGATTTCCAGGGTTTCCCTGAGAAAATACGTACTCTTTTAGTTAGTTGGCTAACTTAGATTAGTTCACCAGGGTCACTACCAGTCCAAGAAGATATAACTAGAATACTTAGGCGGCGAATCCAAACCAACGGATCTAACCAAGGGGGGTACCACTCTGTAGTTTATAGATTCCCTCACTGAGGGTCTTTGATCACACGCGCGCCGCCAGTCATATCCATCGGTGCCCATCCAGTGCACTGTGCTGATGGGTCCGTTGCTGACGACCATTGTGCCCGGTCCTCAGCTGGTGGCCCTAGGGCTTGCAACGCTGGATCAAGAGCTTAAGCAAACAACCAAAGGTTAGCAAGTTGGTTAAGGATCATTTGGTTGGTGGTTTCAAGCATTTTTATTTTCCCAAGCGTAATTATGAACAATTGGTTGGTTGACTCATATTTTTCATAGGGGTTGAAACCACCAACCCGATCATTGTCTGAAGGTTTAGACCGATAACAGGTCCTTTGTAAAAGGGTCTTAACAGTTGACAAGTCAATTGAAATACACCGGTATATTGAGGTGTAATTGAATCGTACCATCTTTATGCTTTTCTTGTTGAGAATGAGAATTTGTCATTTGTTATTAACCTTTGTTGGTTAACAAGTGGGTCAATGGTTGATTAATGGAGGACAACTGCAAGCAAGAATAGGACTTCTACCAACTATATCTGGTTTGGATCCATGTTTATCCAGCTGGTGGCTTACAAGCCCACTAACAACCAGGTGGATACCACTCTGTATCAACTACATTCAACAACATCGTAAAGGAGTCATAGCTATATCTTGTAACCATCAAGCATCCTTAGTTGCCAAGTGTTCTCTCATCATGATTAACGAGTCATGCTTTACACCTGAGAATGGGATGAAAGCTATTGACCAACTGGGTGTTTCTGAAGTCATAGGGGCACCCCCAAATCATCCTTCATATCAGTCATTTATAGTAATAAACCAACGCTTTTGGGTGGGTCCCCTATTTGAAGAATATAATATGTGGTTGGTATGTCCCCTATGATTGTTGGTTACTATCACCTATTAAACCCTCCTAAAAACCTTAAGAAACCACCATATTGACTATTTGTTGATCATTATTCTCTGTTGTCAACCAATAGATCCGTGGTTGTAAGTTCTATCCATAACCTTAAGAAACGACCATACAGTGGTTGTTGAACCCATTCTTCTTGCCTATTATCCCTTATAGAATTCACCATAGAAAATCAACAACCTCAAGAAACGAAACCAATTAATAACCTCAAGAAGGCCTCAAGAAAATGCCTTATTAACCATTGATAAACTCAAGAACCCCCCCATTTTAAGAACCCCCAACTGGTGGTTTCTCAAAATAGGGGTACCCCTAAATCATCCATTATTAACCATTTCCAGTCATAAACCAACCCATGTTAGGGGGTCCCCCATTTTGAGAAACACCCAACGAACTCGTCGTTGAACTCCTCCCAGGGCGCTGTAGACTTCCTCCTGCCAGGCGGGCCCTCACCCGACCTGTGCATAGAGATCCTATGGCGGTGGCGCTCGAGGCGGTGGCCGCAGTTGCTTTGGGAAGGGCAGCAACTGGGCACTTTCTCGTGAATGGTGGGTAGTTATAGGGGTAATTAGCTTGTTAAGCGTTAGGGGATAGTGATGGATAGTAGGTAGCTATAGGGGTAACAGATGGTAACAGTTAACCAAGTGACTTGTTAGTGACTTGATAGTTGACCAAGTGACGTGATATCTATGGTGGTTTTCGGATTATTGATAGTGGTACTTGTGGACCGGAAGTGACTGGACAATACGCAAGAAGAATGGGGAAGGTTTCGTGGTCATCATTTGGGAAGTTCAATCCCTGGAAAACAATCACCAGTTTTTGAAATGTATATAAGCCATTTTTCGGTGAATTTTCCACGCAAGCAGGTTACCAGAGAGTATCCAGTTGCGCAGTGCCATGGCTAGTTGTGACCAGTTGGTAATGGAGGTATATTCATGCACATTCAGAATGGTTTTGGTGATTTCTCAAAATAGGGAACCTCAAAATGGATAATTTATTACTAGAAATGATTATAGAATAGACATAATGATTTCGGGGTGCCGCTATAACTCGAGAACCACCCATGTACTCATTGTTGGCCACTATGAACTCTAATCAGAAGCCATTGGTTTCACACGATTAGTAAGCACTACCCATTATTAACCATTATTAAGTATCATTCAACCATCATTAAGTATCATTCAACCATCCAAAACCATCATTCGACCAACTTTAACCCATGGATATTAACCATTTTGTGATGCTGACCTGTCCCCTCGTTTTCATCGTAGGCCGATGCTATGGGTCATCGCTCCAGCTTACGGCTCGTCAAGATGCAGCGGGGGAGCTCAGGACGCTTCTGAATAACAGGCGGGCAGCTGGCAAATGATGGTTCTATGATGGTTCCATGATGGTTCCATGATGGTTCTATATGATGCTTAGTGATGGATATATAGTATCTACTGATTGACGATGATCTTTGCAAGTTCCATTTGGTGAAGCAACTGGAATTTGATGGGTCATGCAGCCTTGAATCAATCAATGCATGAGGTCCGAAGTCGCAAGATAGGCCAATATTGTGGAAAATTAAAGCGCAATAAGTGGGTTCCATAGGAAGCATGATGTAAAGTCATGGCTATGGCTATGGCCAGGGGGATAGAGTCATTAATCAGTTAATCTAAATCGATCCATATTTGGGGATATCCACATGAACCACAATCGATCCACCGAAATACAACTCTTGCTGGAATCGACTGCAGCATTTTGTGAAGCCAGACATGGTCTCGGCGCAGTGCAAATCGCCCCCTTCCAGCTGTTACAATCGCCTCATCTGCAGTTTTGAGCAATGGGTATGCCACTCAAGTAATTTGCGGCCAAGAATGATGAAGTATACCAACACGAGATGGAAACAACAATCACAGCGTGGTTCGTTGAGTTAAGTTGGTGAATTAAGTTGGTGAACTAAGTTGGCGAGGTTAGGTTGAGGTTGGTTCATAGGTTGGTTGAGCTGGTTGGCAACGGGTTGGCCTGCACTTCCTGAGGGCCTACGTCGGATCCGAGAGGGACGCCACAGCCTTCTATGCCGGCAGTATGACCGCCTTCATGTTGCCGTGAGCTGAGGAAACGCAGCTGTGGCCAGGGGTGGGCACCTGGCTTCAAATTTCTCCTAGGAAGGTTCAGCGTGGAAAGTCGTAGGTGAATCATGGAATGAGTTGGTTGATTTATGTTGATTTTGTTGATTTTGTTGATTGATTTAGTTGATTATGTTGATTGCTTTGCAAGGAACCCAAGAGATACGAAGAGTTACAGTATTGGAATAGTTTTCACACTGATTGAAGATTCGCAAAGCAGACATTTTATCTTGTAATTGGCTCAGCAAATATGTCAAAAAAACTTTGTTGATTGGCAACGCTTGGAATTCAGCCAGCCCAAACCGTCCGACAGCCAGAAAGACATTTGTACGTGTTGTGGACCAAAAGCAATCGATCAAGTTTTGGTTTGCCGCCGAACAATGGAACATGGTGGTTTCTCAAGATTGGGTACCCCCAAAAAAGGTTGATGTATGGCTATAAATGGTCAAGATTGGATGATCTGGGGGGTCCCTTATTTTGAAAAACACCCACATGAATCAAACTGGTAGTGTATATCCATTTTGAGAAGTGATGATGTTGCGTGGCAAGTCATCCTTTGGTTTTTATCATTAACAATCACCAAGAATCATAAACCATGCAATCATTTCTATCATTGCAGGCTATCATTCGACATGCCAGCATCACATACCATCACTAAGCAGCCTCACCAACCATCCCTGACCTATCATCCAACTCTGGCCCCAGCAGATTTCCAGCGGGTTCCCTGCCACCCGAGGTTGGGGTTGACCACCATCATCATTTGGGTGGTGTCGCTATCTCAGCTGTGGGGAAGGGTTAATGCCTCTGAAGGGGACACCCAGCTGCTAGGGATCTTACACTTCTGGGTGGATTAGCTTTCTTGGGATATGATCAATGAACTTTGCACAATTAGTACTAATTACATTGGATTTATCAAAGTGGACTTGATATCTTAATTAAGAACTTAGATTTTAATCCTTTTTGGGATATGATTGATTTACATATAACCACTAAAAGTTAAACTTTTAGCGATCTAAAAGCCACCAAGACTTGCTGGAAACGAACATGCGTCGTGTCATGTGAACCTTTCACCCCAGCTGGATGTGGATGCGGTTTTTGGTCTTGGGGGGATGCAAACCCACAGCGGGGATGATTTGAAAGCCGCCTCGCGCACCATGATTTCGAGGTGCTACCACCCTTGTGAACTGCCATGAATGATCCCATGGTATTTGGGACGCCTTTGGACTTCCTGTTGATCCTGGATAACAATCGACTCAAGCCTTTGTATTCATCCCTTCTACACACACCTATCCAATCATCAGGAGACCACACTAGTGGGCGCCTACTGGTTTCACAATCCCCTGTCCCCTGCAGTGCTCAAGCAGAAGGCTTCATTTTGACATGAATGGCATCCCAGCGAAAGCCTTTGCAACTGCTTGCTGAGCGTTGTCAGTAGTCCCTTGAGGAATCATCAACTTTACCAAGTTGAACAGCCCAGCAACACCCCGTGGTTTGGGTCCAGGTGTTGCGGGTTCTTATCAGCGACCTGGCTTCTGCGCACTGAGCAGCTCCTCCAATGGCTTGAAGCAAGATGGTTCTTCAATTGCCGTACACCACCGTGCTAACATGTGGGAACCTCCATGACAGCGGCATCTGGTGGTTTCTCAAGCCAGTTTGGGGACCCCAAACAGATGGATGGAGTTGATTGCTACTCAAATGGTGCATAAACTGGATAACTAGGGGGTAGCCACAAACTTTACGAAACCTCCATTAACAACCACCATTCCCCCAACCACCATGATCAAACAAGATAACCACATGTAACCACCATTCATTCGCCAGATTTGTTGCATCTCAACCTCCATTCCCAAGCCTTGCCGTCCCAGACCACCCCGTGCCCAGGTGGGCGCTCAGCAACAACATCGACTTCGGTGACGTGACCTTCGGCAACGCTGCATCGGAGCCGTCGGCTGTTGGGGCGCTGGGGACAGGCGGCATGCGTCCGGCTGGCGAAAGTGGTGGTGAATGGTGGGTGAATGTTGATGAGTTGATGTTGGTGATATGGTGGTTAATAGATGGTAGATGGTTGATAGTTGGTTGACTGATCGTTGCTCTTTGGTTGAATGATGGTTGATAGTTGATGGCGATTGATGATGGATTCGCAGTGGCTAACGATGGTGAGTTACGTCAATGATGGCTGCGAAGGTGGTGGGGGAATGTTCGGTGGTCACCCCTTGGGGAACTTAAGACCTCCGTCTCAAGGGAGCAACTGTTTGTCGTCACGGGTGTCTTTGCGTTCAAGTCCTGAAAATTCCAGCCACAAGGATGCACGGAATTCCAGCAACAGACCTGTGCAGACTGGATGCCCTCGGTGAAAGCACTTTTCCCATTGTTCGGGATATGATTCAATGAGACCGAACAAAATCAATTGGTCACCAAAAAGCCACCCAGAGCAACACAATATTCCATGGCGGGTGGTGAATCTACTACCAATTTGAAGGGATTATGTGATCCACGTTCTTGATTGGTTGGATTTGTTTTTTTTTGGCGTCCCGCATTGTGCCCGACAGCTGACACCTTTGGTGTGCCGTGGATTGCTGTGAGCACCAAAAAATCATGGGCTCAAGAATGAATCAATACGCAGCAGGATAACAAGCGGCATCGTCAAGCTCAAGCCAATACCAAAGTGGAGAAATGGATGATTGCCAGGATGCTTAGTGATTCTTGGCAGTTCATGACGATCATTTTGGTTGAAGTTGATACCAAGGTCTATGGTGAATGTCATCCGGTGCTTCCAATTTCCAAGTGTCTGAAATCTCCTGGGTGAATAGGTTGGTTGTTGTGGATCGGTGTCAACCCATGGGTCGTTCAACCTCTGGTTGTCGATAAACCGTTTGTTGTGAAAATTGATTGTATGCTCAGCCGCCAATCCATGGTTATACCCATTCAGAACTGGGTTTATCAACAAGTAATTCGATATAACCTAATCAACAACAAGCTCAACAAGCCTTTTTGGGATATCGAATCCATGGTTTTATGAGTTTTGTCCATGCGTGTCGATCAACGATTTGTTTTATCTGTACCCTTTCATATCCTCGATCGGCTTGTGATTCGATCGGAAAAAATCCGCAAACAATTCAGAAAAATCCGCAAAAAATCACCACCAAGCGGCGCACCGCGGAAGGAGCTCACATATATCCGTTGGATTTCCCCCATGGCTGCTGCCTCATTGGGAAGGACGTGGAGCCAGGGGGATCCCTTTAACACGGGGAGCCAGGAGCGGCCCCCCAGCGAGATGGCCTTCAATCAAGGGGAATTGCATAGACTGTCATAGGGCTGTTGGCTATAATGGGGAACCTTCCCAAAAATGGATGGTCTATTTATATCAGATTTTTAACTACTGGTATTAATACAAATGTTGGTATATCACCTTTTATCACTGACAATGATTAATATTCATAAAAAGATTTCTTTGCAATGGAGAACCCCAAAACATGGATGGCTAATTACTCACAATGATTGAGATTGGATGATTTGGATGATTTGGATGATTTCGGAGGTCCCCTCTGGGGGAAACCAACACATTGGAGCTGGACAAAAATTCACAATTACATTTGGATCTGGAGGCTTCTGGTAGCTGGGAGTGACTCAGTGGTAAACAGCAATATGATTCACCATGATTGAAAACAATTGACCAATGGCAACAAATGAATCATCGGTCAATGATTCGCAAATACTTGCCGAGGAGTAGTTAATTCGTTACCAATCATGAGCAAATGAAGCATCGTTGACTGGAAAGCATGAAGGATATTGCCAATCATTGTAATTACCATAGGAATCAACATACTTCATTAACTATCCACAGTCCACAGTCAATTACCAGTTAACCCTAGATAGCCCTAGTAATTAGTACAGCCATTTATAGTCATACCATAATTCCTAATTATCAATGTTGTGGCTACCATTTACTATAGCTATCATTCACCATGGCTATCTTTTGCTTTAGTTGTTCATTAGCCATAAAATGAGGCATGATTATGGATCCTTTAGTAATCATCTACTTATGCAAAGTGATTGATGCTTCCTGGTGGTTTCTCAAAATAGGGGTATCCCAAAATCATCCAATATCAACCATTTAGAGCAATCGACTATCAATTTTTGGGGTACCCAATTTCGAGAAACACCTATATCCACCACAAAGTTATGACCAGTCAATGATAGCTATATGGCTTATATAGGATAACATAAACTCGATGATTGAGCCATTCAATTGTTATCATAAGTTGGTTAGGTATCCCTACTAAGTTATGACCAGTCAATGATAGCTATACGGCCCCTATTATTGTTGGTCGTTATCTCCTATTGTTAATCATTAATCATTGGTTGGTTGTTAGCCATATAGTTGGTATATCTCCCCTATGATTGTTAGTTATCATCCCCTATCATCAACCATTAACCAGCTATGAAATTGGTTGGTTAAAGCCCTTGACCTTACCTGGCTGATGATCGCCAGTTCAGCCTCGATTTCCGAGGCTGTCGGCCTGGCCTACCTGATGTTCGGCTTGATCGCCAACTCCTTAAGGGGGGGGCGCCCATGTGGGGCGGTTCTTTTGCCGAGCCTGGAGGAGTAGCTTGAAAGGTACAACTGGCGAGCTGGGTCAAGCAGTTCACCAACCAATGATGGAGGACAAGAACCAACGATAACAGTGGGAAACAATGGTAAACGGTAGGGAAACCAGGGGAACTACGGGTGAACTGACCCACTGCCAACTGATACCCAAGAGAGTTCGTGGTGTTGAATTCATGGTGAGTTTTGTGTAAATGATGCCTAGAGAATGCTTCATTCATGGCTAAATGATGGGTTAAGTGATGGTGAGGCTTCCGATCTGAATGGTTTGATGATGGGTCAACCTACCATTAGTGGGGGTAGTGGCGGTGACATGACGGCTCCTTGGTAGATCTTGATGGTTTGATGCTGGTCAACCGCTCGTGGCTATGCAAAACTCAACGATTTCTGCATGGCCTGCTGCACGTGCGCGCGATGGCACCGAGGTCTCTTTGCGTGTGGGCCTTGCCAGTTCCTATGACCATGGAGATATGCTGATGAAGATGGTCAAAGAGGCGGATCAGGAACGCGTTGCTTGGCCGCGATTCGAGATGCACCAGTGATGTTGAGCCGCTCTGGTTGAAGCCATGGTTAACCAAGGTTGTTCAACCAATGATGAAGCAAGGTTGTTGAACTAACTGCATGTTGAACCCTTGGTTGACTGGCTCGTGGCGTGAAACCTGCGGGACCCTTCGCCACAGCTCCGCGCTCAGACTGTCACCGGACGAATGTTGGAAGCTGAGAGGGCCGCGCTGCCGTTGGTCCACTTGATTTCTGGCCTGTTAAGGGGGGGATGATGGTTGCTTGGATCTTGTTTCTGAACCCGATAAGGTTGCCGGTGAAACGATGGTTACGGAATGGTAAACTGATGGTTCGCTGATTGTTCTCTGGTGAAACATTTGATGATTCATGATGGAGATTCAGAGTTATTGTTAGATAGTGAATCATCGAAATGGGGTAGCAAGCACCAGCGGTTCTTGCCACAAGTTTTGATAATCGTGAGTGATGACTGTAGATGGTGGTTTGATGTTGGTTGCTTTATGTTTGTCCATCATGATACTTTCATTTGGTTTCGATGGTTCCATGGCGAAAAGGGGCACCCAGAGTCCGCAAAGTCCTGGAGATACAACAACTAAATAACCCGCAGGAACATGGCGCAGGAATCAAAAATTGGGTGATCAGGTCGTGCAGCATCTATCCCATCAACTCAAAACTCAATTTGCTAACCATGAAGGTTCACCAGTTCGCAAGATCGGTAAAATATATATATATATACATACATCTCTATGTTTATATATATACATAGGATTTCTTTCTTGACACAGAGACATATATGACGCTGTGTAGTGCAAGGGTCTGTTGATTGTATGAGTTGCAACAGCTGCATTAATGATCTTCCTTTGATAGAAGGAACCAGCAAAGCCTGCCTTATTTTCGCTTGGTGAAATGTCATATTTGTTTTGCTGCCTAGTGGGAGAGCAGGTGATACCACCATTAGTCATATTAGACTTGCAAGCAAACATATTGCAGTTGCAGAGTCGCATCCTGATCTATCCTACAAGAAGAACCAACCAAGTGATACAAGGTAGTGCTGCCCCACTATCCCAAACATCTCAGCTGCATCATAACCAGCTGATCTCCCAGTTGATCGTCGTCCTGTCTACCCACACTGCCCGAGTCTGGGGCAAGCCACTGCGTCAAGGTCCATTCAGCGAAAGACGTTGGTGGGGATGGTAGCGCAGCAGTTGGAAACGGATGATTTCAACTGCAGGAGCCGGGGCCCGGCAGGGCGAAGCAGGGCAGGGGGAAGTTGCTGGAATCAGCGCTTGGGTCGTGATGGACTCGTTTGTAGATAGTCATGATCCAGCGGTTCATGACTACTAACCAGCGGGTGGTTTTTCATAATAGGGGTACCCCCAAATCATCCTTTATGTTAACCAACTTGAGTAATAAACAAACCATCACTTTGGGGGTTTCATATGGCTTGAGAAACGACCACATGATGGACCATGCAGAACCGAGGGCGATTCTCTCCTAATTGTTTCAACCCTCCTATCAAGCTGTTGGTATCCTCCAGGGGAACGCCGACTATCAACCATCATTCGCCAGATAGCAACCAAGTTATTAAGCACCTTTAACCAACATAACTCATCATTAGCCAATTCCTTGGACTTTTAACCAACCTAACTCATCATCAACCAACCATTCACCACCTTTAAACCCACATAACTCATCACTTGCCGACCATTCACCACCTTTAAACCCACATAACTCATCATTAGCCAACCATTCACCACCCATTTTTAATCAGCACGACTTCACTGGTGCGGATGCCTCTGCTCAGGAGCGCCTTTGAGAAGCTGAGCAGCTTGATCGAAACGCTGGGTCGTCGAGGATGAGTTTGTTTTGGATGGCTTAATGGTCCATGTGGCTATGGGTTATGACCATCAATGGATGAATCATGGATGAATGGACTAATGGATTAGTAATGGATTAATAAGGATTAGTGGGTCCATGTTAATGGGTTATGTACTGAATAAGAAAGATTATCGTTGATTGCTGGATTAAGAATGGATTAATGGCTTTCTTTTGGATGGCTTGAGTGCTGGTCGGTCAATGGTTATGTTCAATCAAACACAGAGAGAGAGAGAGAGAGTTGATATATTGTTATAATTAAGATGGTATCGTCAATGATTATAGTGAATGACCCTTGTCTCACTACAACGCGGGGTATATATTATATACTTAAAGGTTAATAAATTTAGCAGAGGTTCAAAAATCATAGCTATTTGTCAATGATTAGTCAATAGCCTTTTAAGATTCTGACCATGCGACTGCTGGGTGGGTTGATTACGATCACTAGTGGTTAATGATGAATGATGTTGAACTGTTAGCAATGGTTAGCAGTTCGCTAGTGGTGGTTACTGGCTAGATGACTGGAGGCCGTTTAATCCATAGTTAAGAATGGTTGGTCGTTGTTAAATTGATGGGTAGTTGTAGGGCAAAGTAATTAGCAAAAAATGGGAATATGGCGGTTAACTATGAGGGATGATTACAGCAATGGCTGTAGATAGATAGCTGTTAAATGGTCACTAACAATAGATTGTTAATTGCATGGTTGACCATTAGTTGGGATCATTGAATAGTTGCCCTATTGGTTGATAAGTTTGTTAATAAGATAGGCAAGAAGCTGGTCAACCAACAATAGGGTGACACCAGTTATCAGTACATAAAAACCAAAAACAAAAGTTAGATTGTCACTGATGGGTAAGAATGGTTCACAACTGGTTGTTCATTAGCTGGTGGACAATCAATGGTTACTGATCATTGATACTCATGGTTGTTGTTGATTATTGCCCATGAAGAAAAAACCATGCCAATAATCCTACAACAACTATCCAACTGATAATTGCTATTTAGGATAGTTGTTGCTATTGTTGATTATTGCCCAATAAATACCAAACATAAACAATAGCAACAACTATCCTACAGTAGCTGACATGGATGTCAGCCAACGGCTCAAGAACCGCCTTTGATTGAAGGGGCTGACTGTGATGGCTTGAGACCCTGAGTTGCAAAGCCCAAAGATGCCGACATGGACTGCACAGTGTTTCTCATGGTTGCTTGAATTTACACCCCGGTAAACAAACCTGGCAATGGAAAATCCACCATTTATAGCTGGTTTCCCAGGGTTTCCTATAAACATTGGTGATTTTCCATTGCCATGTTAGTTTACCAAAGGGTCCTCGTCTCAGGATATCAAGCCGAGAGATCCTGAAGAGAATGCCGTGAGAATCGTTTCTGAAAACCATCCCTTGGCCTTCGGCAATGGGAGATCCATGTTCACATCCCATTTTTTGCTGGTGAATAACCCGCCATTGTTCAACTGCTGGGGTTTATTATTAGATGAACCTCCCATCAGTAGGGGAAACGGACTACCATCCCAGAGGCTGTTGTTGAGTAAATGTTTTTGTTTGGGATTTGATCTTGAAGAAGAGCGCGTGCCTCCTCAGGTGCTTCGCAGAAAGATCAGTTCGCTGAGAAGCAAATGTGCCTTGGAACGACCACCTTGCGAAACAATTTGGATTGTGTTTGGTAGAGCCATGCTTAAGGATGGTGATGGATTGTTGAAGTTATGCTTAAGGATCGTTGATCATGAATCAAGCTATGGTCGATGACCATTTGAATTATGCTTTGCCAAGTGGTTCAACTGATTTTGTGGCCAAAAGATAGAGCACCAGAAAGGACCGCGTCACCACGTGATTTTGATTCCCGGTAGTACCTCCAACCCCAAACGTCTCCAAACTCCAAGACCAAGATACCAGCTGCTCATTGAGCTTTGTGAGAGACTGGTCAATAAGCTCAACGTAGCAGGGCCATGTAGAGAGCCTGCAAGTCTCCCATCAAACGAGTTGAGTCATTGTTGAACAGATATGGTCCGGACTCACTTTGGTTGTCCCACAAAGATTTTTTTGGGGTGATTTTTCCCCTGCACATTTCAACTAGCCTTTTCGTAAGCTACCATCATCTATGTTGAACCTCATCGCCAAAATACCCTTATTATCCTCGTCATCATCACCAACCAACAGATTTAGGGACACCACCTGATGCTCCGAGACCTACTTCCCCTGCACCTAGTCGAGATAATGATCAACCAAGGATCAACCAAACCAACTTTCCCAGGGTTCCCCAATGAAGGAAGGACTTTGATAATATGCCAATGATGATACATGACAATCATTCTGATCATCATGATCAAACCAACTTTCACCAAATAAGAATGGATGAAGACTGGTGACTTGGGTCTGGTGGGAGAAATCCGAACCATTTCTGATCATATGGTGGTTTCTCAAAATAAGGGTACCTTCAGTCATCATCCTTTATTAATCATTAGTACTAAACCAAGCATTTTGGCTGGGTACCCCAAACTGGCTCGGTCGAACCCCCCAGTCTTCATCATGCACTTCCTGGTGCCTTCAGATTTTCCTCAGGCGCAACTTAGATCTGGTCAGCAGGATGATCAAGACCTGTGGATGCGTTTTCGCATTGATGTCAGAGCCTCAGGTGCTACGGCAGGTCAGGAGAACGCGCTGCTGGTACCAGCCCTCATCAGAGGTTCACTGGCCTTGGTTGAGCAACCAGCAATAATGGTGGTGAATGCTGGCTAATACATGAGTAATTGATCATGGTAATTCATTAACCATGAGTAGTGATGGTTAATAACCTTCAATTCATGAGTAATGATGGGCAAGAATCACTGAGATAATGATGGTAAATGATGGTTGAGAAGTGATTCATGATGGTGAACAGTGGCTACATGTGGTTACTTGATGGTTGATAACAGATTAATAATAGTGAACAGTGGTCTCTGATGGACCAGGCAAGTTTTGGCCACCATTTTTGGACATCAAGAGATCCAGAGTGCAGTCATTCAGCTTTACCATGACCTCACTTTGGGTGGTTTCTCGAGTCATAGGGGTACTCCCAGTTCTCATCCAGTTCATGAACCATTCATAGTAGTAAAGCAGCCATAGCTTTGGGGGTTCCCAAACCGGCTTGAGAAACAACCACATGGTTGGTATCCCTTGTTGGCTACTATCCCCAGCTTTATCAACCAATATGAATGCTTATAGAAGCCCTACTGTAACCTTAAGAACCCCCGCAACTGGCATATGGCTGTGAGTCAAAACCCTGTACCCCTGCTTCCCCTATCATTGACCATTGTTTTCCCTATAGTTTGTTGGTTACTATCCCCCATTATTGGTTGATCAATATTGACCCATAGCCATATCATCAACCACCATGGCTTCCGCATCATCAAAAATGGCAGCCAGGGAGCTCCGTAGCACGCATGCGCGATGAGCCCAACGCAGCTGAGCCCTGAGGATCGGTACCACGTGGATGGCGTCGCAACTCGTGGCGTCCAACAGCCATTTGTCCGATCTGGTGCCTGGGCGGCTGCGAGGGGTGGCACCGTGCTGAGGGCGAGGGCGTTGTGGTTACAAAGCAACTGACTACCCTCAGTGCCTGGTTATAAATGGTTGATAGTGGTGAACCAGTGACGAATGATCATTAGTGGTTGGGAATCAATGGTTGTTAGCCACTAGTAAATGATTAACTGACCTGGCAATGGATAATCATCATATTTTATAGTGAAAGCATGGGGGAAATCATCCATTTATAGTCGATTTTCCGTTGCCATGTTGGGTTTACCGGAGGGTAGCAATGATGGTAGAAAAATGATACCCAGTATACTTCGAATTGCCATGAATTACTAGGTGACTCACCCCAGCCACAAGAAAGTGTAGTTCTACCAGCTGGTCACCTACTATTGGCTGGTAACTGGAAGCATAGGGAAGCATAGTGCGTTGTAATCCCGTGCTTCGGGATGACCCGTGACCACGCACCTGCAGATGCACGGCGCAACTTTGGAACCAGCAAGTGGACCAATGGCAAGAACCATGTTGCTTGGAGAAGCTTCGACATCATTTCGACTGATTGCCCATACTATTTGAACCCTCCTAGGAACAAAATTTTCCGAGAAGATGGTGAAATTGAATCAGTCCAAAGTTATGTTCTTTCTGGTCTGTCTATCCCTCTTTGGACTCCCAGATCTTGCCAGAGGGCTCAATCTGAGGACATGCTTTTCTTGTAGGACATCTTTCGCATGTATCGAGTCTCGAGGATATGAACCGCTCAGCTTCGTTTGGTGGACATGAACGCTAACAAGTGAGTGCTTTGACGTTCAATTTGGGCATGGTGCGCATACGTTGGTGATCATTTATGGAATTACAAACTCCTATAAACATATATCCAGCAGATTGTGATTCTAACAATCTAAAGTGAAACGACCACAAATCCACGCAAGCCGTATAACACTCACAAATCACCGAAAAAAAAAGATACAAAAAACAACAAAAGACCGCACAAAAAAAAAAGACACAAGACGACCAAAACGACCCAAAATCCAAAACGACTAAAAGTTGCGGTTTTTGGAAGGTCCAAGCATGCAAAAATTGTTTGAAACCCATGTGTTGGTCACAAGAGTCCAGCTGAATTCAATAGTTTCACTGGATTCCTGCCAAACAGAGGCAACCATTCATGGACCTTAAGGCTTTCACCATCAACCATCACTAATTATCCACTATCAATGACTATCCTTATGCATCACTGTCACTTTCCATCAACACTAAGCACAAACCATACACCAACCAGCCAACCATCACCGGTTCCCACAGTCCCTTCCCTCGACTGATCCACCTGTCATCCAAGGATTGACCATTAGCCAACTGTCATCATTAACTTGATCAATAACCATCATTCACCAACCATTCACCAACCATTCAACAACCATTCACCACCCTAAGGTCCTAGGCTTTCTGGGCGTTTTCGCCTTGAGCTTCTTCCTCTTCGTGATGGTCGCTTTCCAACGGCTGAACGCTGCCGCCTGGCCGCGAGTAGCAGTGGTAAGCATGGCCATTTGAAAATGGTCAACAAATAGGCTCCAACTTGTTTCAAGCATGGAAAGAGCTCAGCTGTTAGTCACTGAAACAAATAAGTGATAAACTATGATCATTCAAATGTTCATACAGGCTTTTTTTTCATTACATCAATGATGATTGTTAGTTGCAAACAAGAAACACCAAACATCAACTGTGGCTTCAGGGGTTCCCAAGTTGCCCCTGTCGGATCAGAATGCGCCACAGTTGGATAGTACGTACTATCCCCTCTTGTTGCCCAATGACTCATTGATTGTCATGACGCCGATGGAGTCATTGATTGTCATATATTGTCATGATACCAAGTGGTATTTTAGTATGTTGATTCATGATGATTCATGTTGCTTCATTCACCCTGAAAATCATCAGGTTTTTTCTCGTCGATTTTCTGGTGGTTTCAACAAAAAATCTATTTTCCCGAGTAGTTAGTAACAAATGGTTTGTTGACTAATATGTTTCATAGGGGTGGTTCAACCACCAACCAGTTTTGCTTGTTGCCTGCAATTTATCGACCCCGAATCCCCAGCAGCTGCGTGTGTTGTCATTCTAACATGCTTGGTGCCAGGTGCATGTTCGGATGTTCGGAAAACATCTGTCGCTACCAGCATGGTAAACACTTGCGGTTGCCCAGCTCCAGAGATGAACCCAGGTGATGACGGAATGGTGTCAGGCGGAGGGAATGATGGGGGAACTGGGAACTACTGCGAACCAGGATACCTGGTGAGATTCGTGACTTTCTCAACAAAGGTTTGGTTGATGACGGCTGAGAATGGTGTGGAAACTCGCGATAAATGGTTGAAAACTGTTTGGTGTATATCAGCCATGATTTGGTTACAGCCCGGCTTGACAACCATCACCTGGTTAGAACTCGCAACAAACAAGGGTTGGATGATCAACAGCACTTGGATGTGTTTGTTGACTTAATGAACACCATGAAACATTATACAATGGCAGAGCCCATTCGCATTGAATTTGTTCCTGGGTGCCTCCCACGTGGGGTGGGTAGCATAGCCCATCATAGCCCATTCTCATGATGTACGTGATGACTCAGTTTATCCTCCTTATAAAGTAAGAATTTGCATATATTATGGTGAATTATGTTGCGCAAACCAAGCAACTTCCGGCCATATAGAAGAAGCATCAAGTGTGGGATTGATTGTGGCACAATGTCAAGCCAGTTTCATGGATATCCCACGCATGAGCACCCCAGAAACAGGTGGTTTTTGTGACGCTAATCATGTCACTGGGGGATCTACAAGAAAGCCGCTCCCAAGTTGACCAAGACAGAAATGAAATTATACATAGATAGTTTTTGATTGTGCAGCTGGAATATGGGTGGTTCACAATTGTTCGGATTTTGCAGATCACTAAAGTAAACCGTCCCAAAATATCCGAAAATAAAAAGATATCGGGAGAATAACATACCCAAAATCACCGGGATTTGGATGGCTCACAGCACACTGAATGATCGATGGTTATGTTGCACCGGCGTTGGTTCCAATGGTAGGCCGAAGCCTAGAAGGTAGCTGGACTAACCCTGAACTATCCATGGTCAGTTGCCACCTACGATTTGTGTGGATGACCCATGGTTAGTGGGGTGAGTCACCATGCTAGCCCCGAACCACGGACCATGTCGACCCTTACCAGTTCCTCCGGGACATGGCACATCCAACCGCAGAGCTGCCCTCAGAAACTGCCCTTGTACCGTTTGTCCGTGGCCATGGTTCGAAGTGCAGACCTCGGCCAAGGGTTCATGGCGCTGCTGAGCCAGCCCCCTCCCAGGGGTAGGCACAGGTATAAGAGGGACAGTCATACAAATAATGGTGATTTCTAGCAGGTTAATGGTTCAGAATAGGGTATAATAAGCAGCGATAGTAGGGGTATACCAGCTATGTAATACAAATGGGTGGATTCTGCTTGAACCTGCTTGGGTTCGGGGGTAATCTCAACTATGGGGAATGGATTCTTCGTCCCAAAATCCTTCAGCATTATGCTTCCACTTACAATGAAATAGTTGATACCAACCCCAATTATGTCAACTTTCGAGTATCAGCCACTAGTTGATTGCTTGACTAACTATTCTTAATCATTAGATTGATTGGCTGAGTTGGCTATGCTAAATGAAAGTGTTGCTCATGATGACTCTCTGGTGAACTCAGCCGTTTGTTTGCATGACCCCAGGCATCTACTCAGCTGCTTTGACTATGGTGATTCTTCCGGGGGATCGGCTCCCCGGGAGCAGCCAACTCTTAACCATCATAGATTGACATTAATCATCATGAGCCAACTACTAGCCATCATTAGCATCATCAACTATCATGAACCTTCATCAATTCAGTATCATGAACCATCATTCACCTTTCCTGAACCACCGTGAACCATCATTCACCTTCCTGAACCACCGTGAACCATCATTCACCTTCCTGAACCACCGTGAACCATCATTCACCTTCCTGAACCACCGTGAACCATCATTCACCTTCCTGAACCACCGTGAACCATCATTGAGCATTGTGAGCCATCATTAGCCTTTGTGAAGCATCGTGAACCAACATTAGCCTTCGTGAATTGTCGTGAACCATCATGAACCATTCCGAACCATCTTGAACCATCATTGACTGGTTGGTGGTTCAAACAATTGTCATTGTTATTTTCCCAGACGTAATTGTTAACAACTGGTTGGTTGACTCATATTTTTCACAGCAGTTGAAACCACCAACCAGTTAACCATCATCAATTATCATGAACCTTCATTAGCTATAATGAAACCATCATTGACCTTTGTGAAGCATCGTGAACCATCATCAATTATGAAACACAAATCAAACTAATTTCTAAGCCATCGCTCATCACGTGGCGAATCAGAGAGCTTGTGCTGAGGCGATTGGGTGCGAGCCATGTTGGTGCTGGGCTCAGGATAGCAATTGAGACTCCCTGGGTAGATAGACCTGCCATAACCTGCTCGTAGACGCGGGGCATGCCTGGAAAATATCGGAAAATTGAACGATTGGACGTGATTTTGATGGAGATCCAGCTGTTAAATATTGCTGCTGATAACTAACGCCCGCTCTTCATCCGCCATGTTTGCAAGCTGGTGATTTGCATCGTTCATGGGGAGTTAACGACTGGATTCATAGCTGGGAAATCCACTCATGAGTTAATTACCAGCACCCTATGCTTCCAGTTACCAGCCAATAGTAGGTAACCAGCTGGTAGAACGACCGTAGTTGTAACTGGGGGTTGTTTCCTACTGCAACGGCAACTGGAAGCATTGGGACAGCAGCTCGGTTGGCAGCTCTGATTCATTGATCTAGTTGCTTAGCAAATCGACATGAGATGCGATAGATTTGCCATAACCGGCGACTGGATCTGACCGCCACGTCCACCTGCTATAGGAGGGGTCATGTGTTTCACGAATGTCGGATTTCCATAGGCACTTTGCCCTGAGAGTTTCCTTGCAAAGCCCTGATAGCTGATGTCAAAAGGTTGCCGCAGCATTTAATGCTTCGTTCAAAAACAAAACTGACTTTTGAGGTCATTCAGAATCGCAAATAAGTCATACTGGAAGTGTGAACTGCCGAATGTTTTGCCGTGTTGCTGCCCAATTCCCTATGCAAAGGTATCCCATGCTGCTAGGAGCCGTGATTGCCACGTCCCGCATCAGGTCTTTTGCTTTTCTCCCGCGATACCCTTCGCGTGCCTCGACGATCTCGGTGAGTTGATGATTTGTTGGATTGGGGGGTTACACTCCGGTAGCCTATACTCTCTGGTAAACTGGTTGCGTGGAAAACCCACCCATCTAAAGCTGGTTTACCTCATAAAGATGATTAAAAAGCCGGTGTAGAATCACTGAAAACTAAAGAACGGTACCATGATTGATTGCAACGGTGACTGGTGCTACACGGGTGTTTCTCAAAATAAGGGACCCCCAAATCATCCAAGATTATATCCATTTGTAGCTATAAGCCATCCATTTGTTTGGGATCCCCTATTTTGAGAAGCCACCAGCATTTGATATCATGGCTGTGGGTCAATGTAGGTCACCCGTCCTTGATGCGTTTTTCACCTTCAACTTTTGAGCAGCTGCTGTTCTGCTGGAAGCATGTCATCTTCCCAAGGCTTCAGGGCTCCAATGGATTCCCAGAATTCCGTGCATGGTGAACCTCAGGGCCTTCCATATCCATTGGAATCATGGGACTAGAGCTCCCAGGGCCCTTAGAATTTCAGACCCCAAGCCATAGATCCTAAGATCTCTGTGTCTTGGAAGCTGAACACCAACCATTGCTGGTGGATTTTAGACCCAAGCCGCCCCATGTGAGGCCATGGTCGTATCCATGCGGGGTAACCCCACCCAAGTAGCCCTGGTTATGCTTGCTGTTTCCCGACACCAATCAACATGACTCAACCACAATGATCTGGATGGGGTTGCTGGTATTTTCTGTTGTCAGTGGATGACAGCTGTCAACATGGCGTGGGTTTAAAGTGATTCATCAATGGTAAAGACGTAACAAAAAGCGGGACACTGCTAGTATTCCTTACACACCTTTATCAATACACAATGTCTACCTCTATCATGCATGACCAGCTAGCATGGTGATACCATTCATTCCTTATAACCTTTTATCAACCATTGATCTCAAGGATCCCTGGAAAACCTTGATCAGCCCGCATTTTCTTCGGTGTGAAACACAGCCCTGGCTGTTTGCCCAGGTTAGTCCTCTCCTTCGTGAATCAGAGAGTTCGCAGATGCAGAGGCTTAGATGGAAGGCCTAAGGCCGGACACCTGCACACCGCTGTGGTTTGGAAGAAATCCTGCGGCAACATAGGTGGGATCAACCACCGACCTTAGATTTCTTCAACAAAAATGGTGAGTCTAAAGAAAGGGATGTTTCTTAAGTCATAGGGAAGCACCAAAGGTATGGTCGGTTTATTTCAATGACTTTTCTCATGGATGCTGACTGGGGGTATGTTTTCAAACCCAGGTGTATCTATACATAGTTGATGTCGGATGCTGACAGGGAGTCCCCTATAACTTGAGAAACCTCTAAATGACTTGGCTACGTTGAGCCGAGTTCCTGAAGGGCGCCTCCAGGTGTCATCCCGGAAAGCTGCCAAAGCTGCAATGCAAGCAGCCTAGTGACATTGCGCTTTGGAAGAGGTCAAACAGCCATTTTCAATCATTTTTCCTAGCATTGATTGACCCCCACCATTTTAGCTTAATTACCCTAGTAGTTATTAGCAAATGGTTGGTTGACCAATATTTTTCCTAGCATTTTCAATCATTGTTCCTAGCTTAATTGCCCAGTCGATGGTTTCAAACATATTTTATTTTCCCTAATATTCATCAGCACATGGTTGGTTGACTATATGGGTTGAAACCACCAACCAGTCACTATCGGTCATTATTATGATTAATTATAACCATGATTAACGAATCATGAGCTGTTGATCATCACAACTATCCCCCAGTTTCTTGCCATGGATGATCAAGCATTTGTTGCTTGTGGCCGACAAATCACGGCTGGATTTTTTTAAGCCCAGCAGTTTGTTACCCAAATCACTATAAATCACTATGAATCATTTAAACCACTATCAACCACGATTGACCATCGGAGAACCAACCCATTTTCGAAAGAACCTCCAGGCCGACGATGTTATGTCAGAAGCTGAGATGGGCTCTCGACCGGAAGTTGGTGCAGCCGGTCCCAACATACCCTGGGATCCCTGCAATTTCATAGGGATCAATACCAATTTGGCTACGGGTCAAGCAGTTAACCAACCAATTTCTTGGTGGATAAGTTCACCAACAAAACTATAGGGATAACAATGGGTCATGATAGGGTATATAACCAGGGGCACAGCGTTTTGACCCGTAGCCAGATACATACCCTGGGAGTCCGTTTCAGCCATTGTGTTTTTTCTTTTAATAGTTTCTCGGTAACAACCTTTCTTCAACTTGGGGTTCTATCTACCACAAGGGATCAACCATTGCTTCATGGTGGTGGAATCCCCGGTCCAGGGGTCATGGATCTTCCATCCTTTCTTCAGCATCGGAATGGCCATGGCTTCCAGGCCAGGTTTGATTACCAGAGGCTAGTTGTACATGGAAGCCATGATGTCATGAGAGAAGTGGCAGCTTTGAAGTCCCGCGTTGTGTCGGGCCATCCTGGTGAGCTGATCCATGGATCATCCGTTCAATCCGCTGCTTTTTGGATTGCGAAGACCCATTTTTTGAAGCCTTACAGGGCCATGCAGGTATAGGTCAGAACCGAATATCACCCAAAATCAGGGCAAGTTCCAACACAGACGACAGTGATATCTCATGAGTTTGGAATGAATCGAAGGGATCAGAGTGACCCACCTGGGTGCTCTCATGATCACCTCCCCGAGGGAGCGATTGCCTGAAGAAGATGAACCAACGGCGGAGGAGCATCACCACGTTGTCACCAGAGGTTTCAGGTGGGGTAAATAAATGGTAAATGTCCAGTGTTCTTCAACTACTTGATGTTCTAATTTCTGTTGAGTTTACCTATTTCCAATGCTAGCCCGCTGGAAAATCAACTTGTAGATCAGTTGCCTTTTAATCTATCGCTTACACAGCGCTGCTACCTGGTCTATGATTTTGCTACTCGTGCACCCCGAATGCGCATTAAACAATCAGCATATTGGTGGTTTCTCAAGCCATGGACACCCCAGTTATCATCCAATAAAAACCATTTGTAGTAATAAGCCCACCTCTTTTTGGGTATTTGGAGAAACCACCATATTGGGTCATTTGAAACTACTTGAATCTTCTCAAACGGTGGTTACCCCTAGCCTTCCGCAAAGATGACATTTTTGTGCAGAACCAAGGGATTCATCCGCATTGATGGGTATAGCCATGTTTGATTCTTCCGCCCGGAGCATTCCCAAAGCTATGTTTGAGATATTATAGCTATGGTGAAGCACATGAATCGTGCCCTCATCACAGCCTTCCAGGGCTTCCAACTCACATTCGGTATATGCCCACGTGGGAGTTTGTTCTACAGTAGTTTTATCCATGACGCCTCACCGCCATTAAGTTTCGAGTTCACCAGGGTGGCAGGTTGATGCATTTAGAAAGAAAAAAACAACAGGGTAAGCTCACGAGATTTATAATACACTATCGCCACTATTATCTTGCTTCATCAATCATGGTAAAAAAACAAATGGCTAGAATAGTTGATCATGCTGAACAACCTTCGTTAATTAATTGATAATGATGGCGATAAACATCATGATAACCATCAACTCCAACCAACATGGTGGGCCCCAAAAAACATGAGTTGCTTAATTATGCCATTGAAGTATGGTTATATCTTCCGTTTGCCTAGCAGTTGGCCTACTTATGTTCGCCAACTTGGCTAACGTTTTGGGAGACCCACCGTGTAGCTGGTAACTACCAGGCGGATGGCTGCTGGATGCATAGTGAACCATCAAGCTGATAGTAATCATTGGCCCCATCAAGGTGCATCAACCTACGTTGAAAAAACAAATGGCTACAAACAACAATAGCCACCCTTGGCTCCAAGTCACCCAAGTTCTAAGCCATATTTTGGAGGGTCAAAAAGTAGCTCCTTTTCTGGGGGCCGAACTGGGGGTTCATGGCATGGTGGTTACCCTTGAGTACCCATGTTGACAATGGTTACAGACATTACATCATAACCATCAACTACAACCAAACTGGTCGACCCCAAGTTTCGTTTTTCCCTGAGATGCGCTGGCAGTGCGAGCCATTCCTTTCAGGAGCCGACTTGGTTCACCAAGCGAGTAGCAAACCAGGCGGCAACCAGTTGGACGTTATTGGTTTGGTTGGTAGGTAGTTAGGTAGGTCGGTTGGTCTCTGAAGGTAGTATGCACAGGCAGTCGTACTTCTTAGCTCCCAAAGAACGGTAATCGAATCCAGAGCAACTCGGGGTGTGAAATGTTGGCCTGAAGAGGTGGCAGGATCACTTATCATTCACCAGGGTCACTGCCGGGTCTATCCACGGCACCCATCCCTTCCCCCAACCAGAAGTGCCCTTATGAGGCGACCCCAGCATGGATGGGGTGCAGGATTTGAGTTGTGTGTTTTTTTCAGGCAGTGAATGTTTCAAGAATCAGTGAAATGGCATATCACATTGTCAGTATCGTCAATAGTCAAGTCGCGTCAGGAACACTGGTTCCCTTTTTGAATGGAAAAGGCACCAGGGATAACCATATCAAGGGGACAAGTCGGACCAGGTATGGCATTTTGGACTAGGGTACTACCCCAACAAGCACCATTGGTAGACCTCGTATTCTCGGGCCTTTTTAGACATTCCTCATCCCGCTTGTGTCGGATAGATCCAGAGTTTTGATTCTCAGAAAGACTTGAGAAACTACCACCTTCTTGCCAAGTTGTCCGGACCGTCATCATCACCTTTTGTGACTATCCTGGGATGATTGATTTGTTGTGAATTGATTCGATGAGTGATTTGTGCCATGATCCTAGCAACAAATAGTGTAAATGATGCAATTGGTCTTAAACATTCTTTAACATGTTTTTATTGTCCCTATTATTTGGGATGGTTGGGTGATTACTCGGATTTTTAGCATGGCTGAGGACAGCCAACCACGATCATAGTTGCCGATGTACATTTACATTAACTTTCCCAACCAGCAGCAACTGATTATTGTTATGTAGTTGGGATTGCTGTTCAAGTGACTCAAGTACTGGACGAGGATCCCTGCATTCCCATCCTACCTGGCTCATTTTGTTTGGTATCAACATGGAGGATTGGATGATATCGAGTTCTATTTGCCACCAGCCTTCTGACTAAAGCCTATTAGTCGTTATCCGAGTTAGGCCGGGCTGAACACACCGGTGTAGACAGGGATCTTGCAGCACAAGCTACCTCACTAATACGGTGATGATTCCGATAGTAACGAACAATACTCGAACAAAGGTGATGTAGCTTCCAGCCGCTACTGTACACTAGTCAACACTATTAAGCACTAATATGCACTATTCCAATAGCATCTTTACCAAAATCGGGTTTCATAATCTTACATAACCAATTGACTGCCGCCGATGATGTTGAATGCTTATAATGAATTAATGAAGAGTATGATATAATGGTTATAATGATGTTAAATGGTTAAATGTTGACTGGATCCATTCATCAGATATGGACCCACCGTGACCGCCCATGGCCGTGTGGACCCATGGCCGACCTCATAATCTTACATTAAAATTGAAACCAATTGACTGCTGCTGATGATGTTGATCATCATGAAGAATATGGACCCTCAGTGACCACATCGCCCATGGCCGTGTTCAACGTGACCTGTCAGGTGGACACCATGCGGGACGAGTGGAACTGGATCTCGATCCTGGCGAAAGTGTACGTCTTCGGTGGGAAGCCTCCAGGGACCGGCCACACACACGTTGTGTCAGACGGCTGTGTTGGAAGTGTTGGACTTAAGAGTGGTTGTGGGATGTTTGCCAAAAATTGTGGAGTGTTGTTAGCTGGTGGTTGGTTTCAATTGCATTCTGAGTTTGTTGTGTGCTTGTTTGTTTGTTTATTTCTTCGGTGTAATTGGTTCCTGCATCCTTTGTTGCTCCTTGTTTGCTACAGGTTCTGTTGGTGGCAGCGGTGGGGAGATGCTTGTTGTACTGCTGGGCAGTTTGCGCTTGCAACTTAAGCTTATATAATCGAGCAGAGTTTGTCCCAGCAGAAATTCCCCGCTGGTACAGAGTGGTACCCCCGGATTATAAGCTAATTTATACGTACCGGCTTAAAGCCCACCTAGGAAGAGTTATGTCTTAGACAACTGGTAGTTACCCTGGTTATAACATACTCTGTAGAATGTACTTTGTATCCTTGCACCGGCAACTGGTAGGACCTGGCATCGCGGAATACGTTGGCTTGTTCATCCATGTTCAGATAAACCTGCTGCGTAATGAACCAGACCTGATGTATTTTGATGGTTTTCTGCTTGATCAACAATGTCTTGGGGTGGTTTATGAACAGCTGAACCTCTCCTTACCCGCAACCAGTTTCCAAATTGTAGTAGGTAAGCATCCCTACTATCCCTACTTGGGATTCCCAGGTTACCTACTACAAAGGTAACTGGAAGGGTAGGGCTTCATTGATGACCATCATCATGCTTAGCCAGTTGCAATCGTGCTCTTAACGTCGAAGATCGGTGGAGCTTGGTAATGGAATCAATGTCACTACCAGCAGGACGAGTTAAGTCATCAATCATCATGGTCTGAACAAACAGCTTATCATTCCCAAGCAAACTTCTAAAACTTATAGCCATTTATAGCTGATCTGATCACTGTTCCTACCTTGTTGCTGGTTGCTAATCTCCCTGCTACATGCTCCCAGACCCTGGCCTGCTCTCAGGTTTGCTCATGCTTCTGTACACGACCTTTCCTATCATTCTCAACGTCTTTTTGGCATGGCTCAAGCCCTCAGAATGCTGGTGCTGATGCTCACCCATCCTGATGAGAAACCAGCGGCAATTGGTTGGTGGTACCAGGCATGGCCTAACCAAATGATAGACAACAGCTCGGGGGGAGGATGCCATGGAGGTGGACGACCAACAAATCCTGAAGATGGGAAGTCATGAACCTACGAACTGAGAATTAACAGTTGCGGCACGACCATTTACAATTTACACCATTGAACTAGCCATTGACTGGACTAACCATGAACTTGTTGGCTAAACAACAAGTTAAGCATTTGATCCCTGAATTGACGATTCATCCACCACTGATTCTTTTCACAGAAGTACCCGAGTAGCCATTCTTGTTTGTTGTCCATTGGCTTGTAAAGCATTTAGCCATCCATTCCCCATCAACTCAATTAAATCCATCAATCAACTCATCATTAAAATAGCAGGAAACAAAGCAGTTGTTAACCATCTACACTAGCAAACCCATAATTTTTGGTCCCATATTTTAAGACACCCCCACTGCCATGATTCAATGCAGAATTCCTAGCTGGTGGTTTGAAACATTTTTGTTCCCCCAGTAATAATTTCAAATGGTTGGTTGACCATTTTGTTTTGAGAGGGTTCAACCACCAGCCAGTAGATATTGGATCCATGATCACTATCAACCATCTATAACCTTTATTAGCCACTAGTTAGCCACCAAATTAACAAAGTTACTTAGTTAGCCACTAGTTAGATAACATTTATTAGTCACTAGTTAGTTTACCAATAGTTATCCAGTTAACCATGGTCAAACCGGGGGGGTTCAACCACCAACCAGATTTGATGAACCAGCGAGCTCGCTCGCTCAGGCTCAGCAGTGTCATGTCCGGCTTGGACTTCTCGGTGGTTTGCGTGGGCATCGTCGCAGCAGGCGGGCAAACGTTGCGAACGTTGGCATCAAATGGCTGCGTTGGAAGTTAACCAACCAATATTAGCTGGTTAATGGTTGGTTATAGGGGATGATAACCAACAACTATAGGGGATATATATATATATATATATACGAACTATATGGCCATGGGTCAAGTGGCAAGCTGAGTTGTTGGCATTTCACCAACCAATTTTATCGGAGAAAATAAGCAACAAAACTATAGGGAAAACGAGCTGGTTAATGATAGGTGAACTAGGGGTACAGGGTGAACTGTTCCACAGTCAAAGTTCAGTCTGTAGCTTCATGGCAAGTGGTGAATTCAGATAATTTTTGTTGTGAATTGGCAATGGTAACAGTGGTTGAATGGTAAATTAGATTGGTCACAGCTCTATGTCTCCACTGATCGTCAATAGATCATTAATAAGTTGGTATATGAACAACCCGCATTCTGATCAGGGTTGGGATGTTTGAGTAAAAGATTCAGTGACTGAATCCATTCCCAAAGCCACGTCCAACCCAGTAAGTGGGTCTGAAAGAAGCTTCAATCAAAGACAGATCCATATAGATGCATACAGCATTGATGTATCTACATTAGTACTTGCATGCAATCATATTTGCATGTGTATATTATACGTTCACCCATCCATGCATCCATCCATCCAGCCAGCCAGCCCGCCAGCCAGCCAGCCAGCTATCTATCTATCTATCCATCCATCTAGCCATCTATCTATCTATCTAGCTATCTACCTATCTATCCATCTATCTATCTATCTATCTATCTATCTATCTATCTATCTATCTATCTATTTGTCTATCTGTCTACCTATCTACCTACCATATGACTCTTGTAGAAGAATGTCTGCGCACTATATCTTGACGACTCACTGAACAGAGTCCTGCGCCACAGCCAGGCTTGTGCTGCTTCCTTTTGCCGCCAGTGACGGCCCCAGACCAGCGATGTCCCAGTCATCCGCAACGATTGGAAGGGTGCGCTGTGGCCGTGGGTGGCCCCTGGAACCTTGGGGAACATCCCGTAGGACAAAAAAAGTCGAAGCGTGGGGATGTTCACCATGTCCAGTTTTTGGTGAGATGTGGTGATGACTCAGTTGTGACCCATAGCTATTCATATAGCCATATTTATGTTATATGTATGGTACATTTGTGTGTATGTCCATCTTCGCCTCGAATGATGAACTAATTTTCGGCTTGACACACCAATGTAGATGGAGTGTTGTTATCCTCAGAGACGATCGCACAGTAAGTCGAGCTGCACTTCAAGAGCAAGGCATAGCTACATCTCGTTCATGTTTGCCGCTAATAGCTCTGCTTACCGGAGGATAACTACCGTCGAGCATCCTTGCTAATCACAGGGACAGCCAGACCAGATCTAAGTAGCTTCGCGCGGCCCTTTCACCCCGTCGCACTACCAGCTTGATGGTTATGTAGCCTTCGTCACTCTTTTTGTTCCAATGAACCAATCACTGTTGGGGTTACTCCATAAATAGGCGTTTCCCAAAATAGGGGACCCCAAAAATGGTTGCTTTATAACTGTGAATGGTTTTATAAACTTGATGATGACTGGGGGTTCCCCTATGGTGTGAGAAACCACCAAGAAGGTACATAAGCGTGGTTCCTAGGAACCAGAAATACAAATGAGTGTAGCTTGATAGCTGTTCAATCGAAGGGTGTAGGCTGGCAACCAACATTCTACGATCAGAGAAGTACAACCCGCCATGGAGTTCACGGGCCAAAGCAGTTCTGTCTGAAAGGGGGCTTGAGTTTGGTATTTTGATTTCGGAAGTGACGTGTCTCGAAGCGAGTTTCAAGGTGCAGTGTGTTTAACTGATACTAATTCTTTGTGGATCTCATCGTCCAATCAGCTCCCGCAATGGGATCACAACCATGCTGAAGGATTTTGGGACGACGAATCCGTTCCCCTCAAGCGCTAAACCCCAACAGTTTCACTTCAGGGACTCCACAGATTTGTACAAGGTGGGGCTCCCCAGTTTCAAGTTGGTCAACAAGCGATTTCACTCTACTTGGTTCTGTCATCCCTCACTGGTGCTTAGTCCTTAGCCAAGTTAGCCACCAGCTGGGGGCCTCGGTCGCTTGTAGGTGCCAAGGGCGTGGTGTCCCTGTGCAGCAGAGGTCCCTGGAGTGCCCGTGTATATCTTCGCAGGGATCATCATCGCAGACAACTGTCCGTGGGGCTTGGGGCTCAGAGGTAGAGAGGTCGGCTGGAAGCTCTTGATGCTTATGACAGGATCAGCTGGGATGGTCAACTGATGAAAAGTTGGATGATCAAAAGGATTTTCTAGTCAATCGTATTCGAAAATGGACGGCCAGTGTGGTAGTAGACCATGGCACGTCTCATTTTTGGGACATTTCCATTTCGGTCGCCACATGATTGTTCGGCAACAGCACTGGCAACTCATAAGAGACCAGAAATGCATTTCTCTAAAGTTGTGTGCACCCAAGCGGATAGATATGTTGAAAGATTCGTGGATGCGGGGCCGGGAAGAGATAGATGTGAGCAGTGTCCATCTCTTCATCAGGAAGCTCTTCTCAGGGACCAGCATGGGATATTTGGGGATTTCACCTTGTGCAGCTGGGAAGGATTCCTCATCATCCACCTTAGAACGGACCTTTGTTGATGAGTTGATGGTTGATGGTAGGTGTCAGGTGATTCTTGATCAGCGCAATCCAAGCTGATCTGACCTTCATGATCTATGTGATGGATATTGATCATTTAATCTAGCGGATTGTTCACCGACAATCAACAAACACGCAGAATCATGAAAGATCCATAATGTTCCGTACCAAATTTCACACCATACATAGCTGCTGCCCTCAAAAGTTTAGGGTGGCTTAGTATGGACGTGACCTCATGTTGATATTGGTTCGTTCTGGGGGAGATGCGTTACATCACATCATATCACCCTGGATCCAAGGCGTCATGCAATCATCGCGGTAAAGGCCCCTAATAGTCCCGATTGCAGGCGATTGTACCAGGTTATAGACACTTCCGCGAAGATAGGTTGACAAATAAGTTGCATCAACAAATCAGCAAAGATATGCCAACGGCTCCTCAGACGCCTACCACTCAATCCTTGTATACGTTTCCACACACCCACAATCATACGTCTATATAGGAGCTCGGTTTTTCCACTTACATTTCAAGGACAAACCTCACCATGAATCACTGGGTTGGTAGATGGGACATCTACAGGAAACACACAAACCCCATTGAATTTGTGGTCAAAACCAGGGTTTCCACGGTCGATTTTCCCATCCAAGGCTTCGAGGCTGGTGCTGGAATTGCCATTGGCGTTGGATTCGTGCCCTGGACCGTGTGGTTAACAAGGATTTTCCGATGGACATAGGGATGTAACCAACCAACAAATACCAACAGCCATGGAGGAATCATAATGAATCATACTTGTAGATCATCAGAGATCTACAGTCATATCAGATGTTTGAGTCTATGTATGTAAGCAGTATACTTACTGCTTAATGATGATTACATAGGACTGTTGCTTGTGATTGTTTATGTTCACCAGCATCACTCCTGGAACCGATTTGTGACCCGCGTTTTGAATGGTTCACCCCCAGTTTTATGGGTCAAAGCATCCAAAACAAGGGTCGACCCTAGGCTCCATAATATAGCTTATTCGCTAACATCCAAAATACCATCCAATTCGTACAGGGAGCAACGAGCTGCGCACACGAAGCTTCGGTTCTTTGTTCAGTTGCACAGTTCGTCACCACTCCTGGTAGCTAGTAGCAGGATTCATTTTGACAACTGGTTGGTCCAGGGCCAGCAAATTGGATGGACCGCAACTCTGGTAAAGCAGCTATGATAAATTATATGGATAGATAAACCTGTTGACCATCTTAAAATGATATCAGGATTATGTTTCAATTTAATGAATTGTATATAATCATTATTCTATCACGATGATCTACCGTCCAACCAGCAGAACCAATTGATTGGAAAGGACCAGTTGGGAATTACGAGGAAAAGCGGCCGCTTACACTAGTGATCAAAACTAGCAAGCCAGTCATATCTGATGAAGAATTGCCAGTTATCTCTTTAAACATTGGAATTATCAATATTGATAAGAAGTCGCAGGCTTTTGCTGATGAAGAGACCAATTGTCGACCATTCTCGACCTCCCACTAATGTTGATACATGCACTATTGTGCCCACGCCACACCCCGAATTGTTGTTGGTTATTGTGTGGTTTATGTAACCCCGATGGTTTGCCACTAGCAACATGCTTCCCACTCTAGCATTGGGCGTTCATTGCTTGATATTGCTTGCTACCCCAAAAGCTGATACTCCTGTTGCTCTAGGGTCTTCTGGGTTTCAGCCATCATGGATCATCAACATCGGTTCCCCTACCCTTCCACTTGCTTAGATGGTAGGCAACCATCCTCAAGTAGCTTGTGCAATGATCCGTACGCTAGGGCTTCCCTGGTTGGGGGTAACTGGAAGGATTGGGTACTACTTGGATTGATACATAGGTTACTAGCCATGGTTTCTAAGCAGGTACTAAGTGGGATGATCATCCAAGTAGTGATAGCTGAGTCATGCTGAGTCCCTTGGTTGCTGGTTATTTGTTGGTGAACAATGGGCACAATGGACACCGGATCTGGCTCCAGCGAAAGTTCTTAAGGTACTGAAGCTCTTAGCCTGTGCCATGCAACAGCTGGAGAGCTCAGTGGGTGACGCCGTTGAAATCCTGATGAGTGTGGTCAATGATGGTGCTTAATGGCTAACAAAGAACATAAGTTCAATTTGATACATACAATTTACTAGGTATGCTGTGCAAGTATGTATAGATATTTTTTATAGATCGTATGCTTGCAGATGGGTATGGAGTTTTAAAAGCAGAAAGACCACACGAATCTCCATTCCCCCATTGATCTCGGTGAGCACGAAATCCTAGTCACTCAGGAAGCTGATCGGTGAGCGCCTGGGGAAGTGGACCTTCATCCGTGCGCAGGCGAGACTCACGCGCGCCGTCCCTGGCGCTGGATTTAGGAGTTACAGAGATGGTGAAAATTGCCGTGTTTTTTTCGTTGGACAACGCAAGGAAACCTGCCACGTTACATAAGGAGACCATGGGGAAAGTACAAGAATGATTAACTCTCCGGCTGGTCAATTCTACAGAAGAGTTGACGTTTGAACTATTTTATCCAGTCATCGTTTGCGGAGGAACTTATTGTAGGATTGTTGACCTGTGTAGCTTTGTAACTTCGAGTTCCTTACCTGTGCTTTGCTCAATGAGGTGAAGAAGGAACATGAAAGAAACATGGACTCTTGCGGAGACCAGTCCCCAGGGTCATACTGCTTTGTATTTGTTCATCAGTGGTCAATCAATAGTTATGTGAGAGAAAGGCTAAACTCTCAACTCTAGTCTTCGGCTGGAATATCTTCAGGAAATGTCTCCGGGACATGTAAATCGATATAGTGAACTCCGGAAAACGATAACAACTGAGAAATTCTGCGATTTTAAGTTGAGGTTTTGCCGCTCGCTCATGTAGTCAACGGTGAAGCAGTGGTTGATAAAGGTTGTATTCCCTCCCCAGGGTTAAAGGTTAACGTTGCCAGGGTAGAGACCCTCTACTGTTGCAAGCCAAGGATGGGTTCCCCTGCACTGGGTGGCTTGGCCCGCAGGTGGGGATCAACCAACCCATGATCAGGGCACTGGAGGCCCCGGTGGTGCGGTGGGACGACTTGATTCTGACCAACGTTGATTTTGATCAACCTTCATTGGGTAAACCAAAGGTTAGGGTAGTATCATTGAGTGGTCATTGATAACAGGTAGTTTACATCAATGAGGTAGAATTAAATCAAAAAGATGCCAACTATCTCTGTTAGGTAGCAAGATTGAGCAGCATCAAACATGGCGGTTATTGTACTACCATTTGATTGACTTGTTGGTGAGTCTGGGCTGCTGTGATAGTGCATTTTTGTTTCTTAAGTTATAGTTACGACGTGTGCAAATAATACTGTATAGCCATTTTTGAATGCAAGGGGAGAACTTAAGATCAGGGCAGGGGATACACCCGGATTGTTCCTATCATGCTTCACTTTTTGATGTGTGACTCCCCATGTGTCCTGGACTAGTCTCTGAGACTACGACCTCATCATCTAAACAGTTCCCATGAAACCTCTGCACTGGCTCCACTGATTGCCGTACTCCGACCCCAAGAGCATGACTTCTGCTGCTGAACTCATGGAGTACCAACATAGTGGTGTAACATTTCTTGGTGAAGTCTGTGATGTTTTTTTGCAGGCTTTTACGTGTGTGTGTGTGTGTCATGGACAGAACCGAAGACAGAATGAGCCGACAAGAGGGCAAACAGCAAGAAGACACAGAGAGATGCAAGAAATCTATTCGTTTTTAGGGGGCCCCCCAACCTCCCTTCAACCTTTTGCCTGAACATCTGCCACCCAGTACAACCAAGCTACACTTGAGGGCGGAACAGAACAATACCCAAGACGAAAGGAAGGTTGATCAATTTGATTGGTCATTTTTGGGTTGGTCACCCAAGACATGATACAAGAACACCATCACAACCATGAATCCTGATAGTGAAAGCCATGACGGCGAAGAAAAGCGGCCCTGTGTTGGTGACCCAGGGTTTCTGCACTACGTGCAGTGGTTGTTATTTGAACTTTTGGTCGACCTAAGAAAACACTTGGCTGGTGTTTTTAAACATTTTTTATTTTCCTCTGTAATCATTAACAAATGGTTGGTTGGCAAATATTTTTCATGGGGGTGGTTCAACCACCAACTAGAAACACATTTGCGCGCGTGGTCCTTTTGCCACCCGCCGAAAATCACAAAGGCAGCGGGTGGAAGGAGATGCGGAAGAGATAAACCAGCGATTTCTATGGTGGATAAATTTCCACGCAGCAGAGTGATGATACCATGGGTTCCACAACCATCATTTTATACGGTCTAGCCCATATGGGTGTTTCTCAAACCATAGTGGTACCCGCCAATCATCCAGTTGCTTCACCAGTTTTAGTGACAAACTCCAACCATAACTTTGGGGTCCCAATTTTCAGAAACCACTATATGGTTGTTCCCCTATTTTTGTTGGTTATTATCCCCAGCAGTATCAATGGAAAGACATGCTCATAAGCCCTGTTGATAACCTTAAGAAACCCCTCTTTGGCTTGAGGAGCCACCATGTATTACTCCCTATTTGGAGCCTCAAAATCAACGCTCCAGGGGCCCAACTGGGTGGTCAGCTGATAGATGCCCCCGCAAGGCGGTTCTTCGGAAACCGGGGCTGAGTCTGGGCAAAGCCGCTTGGGCCGAGCAACCGAGGGTGTGGAAGAAGTTGACCCAGCGGTGGTGTTTCATGGGCAATGGCAACCGAGGCACATGTATAAAAACAGGAAAGTAAGATGGTAAAGTAGATAATCAGTTATGGTTCATTCCGGTACATGGTTAAGTATAAATAGTAGCAAGTAGATGGTTGATTAAAACCATGGAGATAGCAATCGTATGGTGAAGTTCAAACGGTAATCACAGTGAACTGTAACTGTGATAATCAATTTGCTAACCCGTTTAGGGAAACTAGATATTTAAAAATGGGCACTGATTGTCAATAAGCATATTTGATTGTAAGCTCCATAGTTGGTTTCTTCGCAAATTTGGGAAACATAACAATTGAATTTGTTTCCTTTCATGTCCCAAATAGTGTTTAGGTTAGCTTTGTGGGTAGTTTCATGGGATAGGAAAAGGGCCACAACCTTTGCTGGTGAGTTTCTCTAGCGTTTGTGTTTTTGGCTTCCTGAATAGGCTTGTTCAAAGCTGGGTCCCATTTATCGGTGATGGGATCGTTTTCAGGTACCTCACGGTTTATAAATCATTGCGAGTCAAGTCCTCCATGGGATTTTGCGGTGGTATGCTGGATACCCCAGCACCCCATAAAAGGTTCCAGCTTAGTAGGAGATGCCATGCACAGAGCCTCTCGGCTGGTTATTGCTTCCTTATTGGAACCAGTGATGCATAACGGTCCCCTATTGATGCTTATTTACTTCATCACCATGAACATGGCTTGTCAATGGATGTTCTAAGGTACTCGTATGTAGTGGTGGCCGTCGATACAAAAGCATTACTATCCCCAGATGCTCTATGTACCGTACATTTATCTACATTTCGTCATTCTATGGGTCAATGTGTGTGTTTCTCAAAATAGGGACCCCCCACAATTGCGGATTTATCACTAATTACAAATTGTCAATATAACTTATGATTTGGGGGTACCCCTATTTTGAGAAACAACCATGTAGGTAAATATATCATACATGGAGCATCTGGAATCATTAATCCCGCTGGTTTCTTGTCGTCGCTCATCTCAACATGATGACCTGTCCGCGGCAAAAGGTGTCCATCCTTTGCGGAGGTCCTGACTGGTTATGATCTCAGTGGATGTGGTGAGGGGCTTTTCTAGCCGGGCTGGTGGGTGGGAGCGAGGCCAGGAGCCAGGGGTATGCCTACATACCTTCAAATGGGAAGCCAGGACTGGAGCTACAAGGACACCAAATGCTATCTATAGGTTGTTTCAGTAGGAACAGCTTTTCTTGTCGATGGACATGTGATGGTTAGTCATGGCTAATGATGGTGAGATAATGTTAGATGATTAAGATGGTTGGATGGTTTAGTCATGTTTAGTCCATCACATTGTTGATATTGGTTTAGATGCTTACTGATAGTGATGGATATGGATAATACTTTGTAATGATGTAATGGTTCATGATGGTCCACAATACATTGTTCTTATTTGTTCATTCTTGTTGAAAATTATTTGAAACAAGCATGTAATTGGGAAACTAGTGGCCACTTGTCTCTACCAAATGCATTGTGCTTTGACAGGACTCACTGATACCTTCCCTGTAGCATAGCGCAACTCATGACCTACTCAGATTGTGACAGTTGCGACCTATTCATGCCAATCAAATGAGTTAACCAACCTACTAACCGCCACCATCCCTGATAGGTCATGACATGTTCACCTGGCGCCATGGGTTGCTCTGAGGCCGACCTCAGTGCTGGCCGGCATCCTGAGACTGTCCTTGTTGGAGTGCGAAATCGGAACCCTGTGGGGCAAACTCAGGGGGTAGGGCGCGGAGCGCTGGGGTAGGCCATGGTGGAACAGGGTGGTCTAACCAGGCAGAATATCCTATGATCAGAGGTTGACTTGGGGGAAGTATCATCTTGTTTCGTAGAAGTATGATGATCTGGACAAAGTTTCTCCATTCTTTATGAATCAAAAGCAAATTGGATGAGTTGACTGGATCAATTAGAAGGAAAATACTCCTGGAAACTACTACTTGCGGACCTATTGAATAGGCATTTCAGTGAAATGCCTATCAACAGGGAAATGGTGGTTTCTCAAAACAAGGCACCCCAAAAATGGTTGGTTTATTATATGGATGGCTGATAACATATAAGTATGCATTTAAGTAATTGTGTAAAATAAACTGTAATGATTACCTGGTAAAAAAGCAACAACGACATTTCAACTGCATTTCAGTTTCGTGTCACAGCTGAGGGCTCGCCGGTGTGAGGCCGATCATTTTCTTCGTCGGAGCATGCTCCCTCTCGGGTTCCTTCTACCTGAAGCAAGACGAGAGTGAGGCGGATCTGCGCCAAAGAAGAGACTGTGGTTGAAGCATCAATCGGCTCCCAAGTGTTGGTGGTGGCAACCAACAACTGGTACGATATGGATACAACCAACCTCGCAAGTGATCCTGAATCCCAACCAATTTTGAACTTGTTCAGAACTGTAAGGAGTTGCGAATGACATTTTGAAACACATCCAAGATGAAGAAATCAACAACATACATAAGCTACGTGTGGGTAAAATGGACTTGGAGATCTTGGAGGATGTGAAGACAAAATCTTGGAGGATTCCAGACTGGGGGGTTTCTCAAGCATAAAGGAACCCAAAGTGTTGGTTGGTTTATCACCAATAAATAACCAATGTAAAGGTTGATGAAGGGGGGTACCCTATGGCTTGAAAAACCACCATTTCAGTAATAGCCTGGCATCATGGCGAATAGTGGTTGTCAATGATGGTAGTATTTGATGGCTGGTTTAGCAAAAACCCAACCGCAGCTTGGGGGGTCCCAACCTGCCTTGAGATACCACCGGCTTTGGAGCCGCCATTTGGCACCGGCTGAAACCCATGGATTTCTTCCAGCGGCAGCTCCCTAGCCACCAGCTGAACAGCTTGGATGTACCAAAGCTTGCAGCGAGCTGCAAGCATGCACCAACCTGCCATCATTGACCTTCATGAACAATAGCCAATGAAGGTTGACATGACCAAAAATCGCCAACAATAATAGGGAAAACAATGGTTAATGATGGGAGAACTTTCAGCGTTAATTTTGAAGCGGGTCAAAATGAAGCAACCAAAAATAGCCAACAATTTCATAGGGAAAACAGCCTGGTTAATGATGGGAACCAGGGGGACTAAGGGTTTTGACTCACAGCCAACTGGCTATGTGCCAATAGTAGGAAACCAAAAAAGCCCCACCAAATGATGATTTTACTGGAAACCGTTGGTTTTGAGGGTACCACTATTTTGACGCATACCCAACTAATCATCAGTAAATCATCTTCACACCATCATCGAGGCATGATTGATGAACCGATCATTAAGTTCTTTCTCATCAAACCTGTGTTCACAATCATGACCACCCCCCCGATAAGCAATCATGAAGCCACCATTAAGACTGCATCAAACCATTCTGCTGAAGTATCATTAGCCAGGATTAACCTTCATTAAGCATCAAAAAACCATCAAAAAACATCATTAACCATCATTAAATATCATTCACCATCATTAGCTAATATGAACCATCATGACCCACGATTTTCTTAGGGGCGCCAGCACATCACCTGGCCCCTCCGGGGTCATCGTCATGCTGGGCGCATCGCAGTTTTGGGATCGCATCGCCACCTTCATGATGTGCCGCGCTCAGAGCTGGGGATGGGGCGGGGGGTCGAGCCGTGGCGAAGCCCTGGGCCCCTGGCGTCTTCGCCATGGGTCATCGTTGTTAGGTGCCAGAAAAATGATGGTTAAAGCGAGCTTTAGCAGGTGAATGATGGTTGATTATGGCGATACCTACTGGAAAAAACAGGCAGTTCTGTGGTTTTGAGCCATGCTGGTGGCCAAAGGCATCTGGGGAGAGTCCAGGAAGGACAGATGGGGGGTAGTTGAGAGCCCCCGCACCCTATACAAAGCCTCGAGTAGATGAAGATGACATGAATGTTGCTAAAGCACAACTCACAAACCATGGGGATACTTACGCAAATTCAGACCGCATACCAAGCATCAACTGTCAGTCGACTGTGTTGGAATTTGGATGAACCATCCATTTTGCTACGCCCGATGCACAGTTGGGAACCCAGTTTCAGATGGGCGGAGTAAGCACAGCGCCAGGTCTGCGTCAGTGCTACTTTGCATTTTGCTGCAGGCCATGGGATGCCCCCAACTGGCCGTGGGTCTCAACGGTGATGTCTTTGGTGTCCCAGATTTCTAGTGCTTTCTGGGACAAAAATGGTGATTCAAATATTTCTGGGACACTGATGGGAAAACTGATTATGTGTTTTGCCCTTGTTAAAGCGAAACATGCTTTTGTGGGAAACCCTTTAAATTGTGATTTAAAACCAGGGTTTCCAAGGGAGATCCACCGTCCCGGGGACAGAGGGACCCTCATGTAATGGACTCCTTAGTCCGAAAAAAGCATGGGGGCATCTTCGGGTGGGATGATGGCGTTCTACTGGAGGGTATTGGTCACGAATATCCGAGCCACATCGGGTATAGTTTTGCAATGTTGTGCAACATGCGGGACAATCAACGTCTTCATTTGCGCAAAGTTGCAACCATCATTTTACCATCCATCGACAAAGTAAAACCCGTTGTTTTACCTACAGGGAAGTTATCATTTGGGTACGTGGGCTACCCGTAAACAGCCAGATCTGAGCATTTTCTGGGTAGGGAACCCAGCCATACCCAGCCTTTTCGGAGGTACACCGTTCGCTATATTCAGCATGTTACAGCATGTTTCGTCAGCCTCCCTAGCATCACATGATCATACTCTGGCAAACGGACCTGGCGGAAAATCCAGCATTGATACTGGTTCATCCATACAAAAAACGATGATTTTTAGCTTCGAGGTCAGTTTCTCAGAGGGTCATCCGTTGAATGAATGCTAGCTGGATGGTTTTCAACCTTTATGATTTTTCCAATGTTTGTTGACATCAGCTCGCATTCATAACCTTGTCAACCTTTATGAATGCTAGCTGTTTGTTGGGGATGATCGGCTGACAAGCGCATACTGATAACTAACCACCAACGAGGCAGATTTTTAGGTCCACCCACGATCTCTGCAGATCATGGGCGTCTGGGCCATCCAAACTGAGCTGGATCGAAACGAGTGGGAGGCGGCAGCTCCAGCGGCTGCTGGTTCAGTGGAGGAAATGACAAAAATGTGTCGATGGATGGTGGTAAGCATGGGTTATAGTGGTCATAATTTTGGTGATGCTAATATGGTTGACAAGGGTTATCATTTTTGGTTGATGCTGGTTTCTAAGAACTGGTGGTTCGGTGATGGTTCAGAATGGTTTCCGATAGTGACGCTAGCCAGTGTTGGTTCATTCAAGCAGAAACGGCAGCAAAGAACCTGTGGAACAGCGGATGAACCGCACTCTGGAACAATGATACCCCCATGGAGCTGACTGAGTACCTTGCTGTCAGCCACCAAGCCATGGGTTTTCTGGTTTTCGTGAGGCAGCCTAAAGTCCCCAAATGAAAGGAGCAAGTAGGAGCACGTTTGTCGCATTTGCTTTGCCTGACAGTTGTGGATGATCTTCAGGAACTTCGGATGAGGATCATGATGATGGTGGTGATGATGATAGTGGTGATGAGTGATGATGGTGATGATGATGATGATGATGATGTTGATGATGATGATGACGACGATGATGATGACAACGATGATGATGGTGACTACAGTTTTGGAATAGCTTGATCGGCGCACCCATGACCGTCGGACGGGATCACAGCCTGTGGCTAACAACGATCAGTTGTGGTAGCACCGATTATTAGCAGGGTTCACCACTACTGGCACCACTACACACCAAGCAATCAACCAGTTCGAGCTGGAGTGCATCATCCCTATTGCGGTTGAATATTAAAATATTGCACCCCAACAATAAGGATGACACATCATTTGGTGGTGGTTGAATATTAGGACATTGAACCAACCGTAGTTGGTTCCTATTGTTGTTGGTTGATTATTCCCTGTTATAAACCATGACTAATGGTTACATAGCTTTGCAACATCTAATAAACCCTATGAAAAACCTCATTAATCACTATAAAGTCCTCTATATAAACATCTTAAAGATCCTAAGATAAACTAGCCTAAACTGTTGGTTTAGATTGCTGCGCACATCAACGGTGCGGTCCGGACCCCACCCACCTTCCCCAACGGGACACGCCCCCCCTGTTGTTCCGCCAGTTGACGAAGCCTTTAGAGCAAAACCTGCAGCTTGGAAGGGTCGGATGGTGGTGGAAGGGGATCCCCATGGCGTGTATCTACAAGGTGGGGCCCCCTGGTTATAACTTGGTCAACAAGCCATTGTTTAGTCTGTTGTCTAGCTATAACTTTGCTGTATAAGTGTCTAGAAATTGTTTACAACTAATGGTTGACTACGGTTGATAATGGTTGGTTAAGGATAAATATGGTTAATAATGACTGTTACATGGTTAAGATTCGCCATTTGACTATGTTTATATCTACCATTTGCCTAGGACTTACCCTAGTTATAAACCAACTAGCTATTTTGGGGTCCCCACCTTGTAGTAAGTCGTGGGTGCCATATTGGTTGAGGTTTGTGGAGCTTGGTTGAGGTTGTTTGAAGTTATATGATGGACATAACGGTTGTTATCATAGGTCCACTGGATCGTATCTTGGTTACAGCGATTAGAATGGTTATATGGGTGATGTTCAGGTTACATCATGGTTGTTGTGGTGACAACGATGTATCTAGGATATCTTAGTCTTGGATCATGATCAATCAGTGGCGCTGCTGCCCTCACAGAAGCAGGCTTCATGGGTCAGGGATACGTTGAAATGCTTGAAGAATCACAATGACGTGGCACAGGATCACAAGCAATGTGGGCAAATCCACGAACAGGGCTTCAATACGAAGCAACAATAGTTCAAGAGGGATGCCATCAATTTTCGTGTGCCACTATGTGCTGGTGGTATCCTACCATGCAAACATCCAATCATTTTTGTGAAAGGGACACCGGTCTACGACAAGACCTTTTGCGATATGTCTTGATATCTCCTCTTAAACCCTAGTACTGGTCATCATTTAGCATCCTTCACCTGTGTCTAGTGAACCGTTGTCGTCCGTTCAATTCACCACAAGTGGTACCATAGTCACCAACCATCCATTTATACAACCGTTGTCAACCACCATTTGAAGCACTATGAACCACACCATCAATTGATCACTACAACCATTAACCATGAGCTGTAATGCGCATCAACCAATATAAAGACCATACGGGTGTTTCTCAACATAGGTGTGCCCCCAGTTCTCATCCAAAATGAATGATGATACAGTAATAGACCAAGCATAACGTTGAGGTCCCCAAACTGGCTTGAGAACCCTGTTGTTTCACCACTTTTGTTGGTGATTATCTCCTATTATGACCCATTATCAACCTAAAATCAATCCACCTGCGATCACTACCACCATCATAGCCAGGATATCATGAAATAAAACCATGAAATACAAACTCCTATGAATCATTATTGTGTAGCTATCATTAACGTGAGTTTATGAACTTTTATTCATCATTACTGTAATATGATGAATTAAAATATAAACTCCTATTAATCACGATCATGTAGCCATCATTCTTAACCATTTAATCCTTGATGAATATAAATAAATAAATGATTAACCATACAATCATTTGATTCATCATAAATAACGGTGATAACTGGTGATAATATAGCCATTTTTAATTCTTATGGTGCTAATGAATCATAATATAAACATGAACGTAACCTATTATTGATATAAACTCCTATTAATCACCATAATCAATATAAACTCGTATTATTTAAACCACTTATCACCATCATATGATGAATCAAACCTGCGAGCCTTGAGCCGAGCTCACCGTGGCTGGATCTGGGCCTAGGCACTTGGACTGGTTGGACTTTCGAGCAGCACAGGTGGCCAAGGCCAAACCTTTGAGGCCACAGGGTCGAAGCAGTTGGTGAGTCTAGGGCACTTGGGCAGTGTTGCCAAGAATTGCAGCTGATCCATATGGCTATGGGTCAAGGCTATAACCAACCAACTTTCATGGAGGATAATGACCAACAATAACAAGGAAAACAATGGTTAATGAAAGGGGAACCAGGGGTACGGGGTTTTCACCCACAGCCATATCTATGTACCTGGCAGGATTTTTTTTAAAGGTACATGTAGTGTTTGAAAAGCCTATAGTTGATGTAGTGTTTTTTGAAGAAGATTTTGAGAGTGGTTATTGATGGTTATTGACCTAGCCTATACATAGTTGATAGGTTCATTGGTTGATACATGTTGGTTATAAGTATATATGGCTAATCCATGGTTATATGGTTGATAGTGCTTAGTCAATGGGCAAGCAACAGTATAGTTGGGTGATGTTGGGTTGCAACCATCAACAGTTGGATGTGGCGAGCAAAAGAGTCAAGCCACGAGCCAAGTTTGCCAGGGCTAGGAGATGTAAAGCCATACCAACAGTTTTTTTGACATGTAGGTTCCGGTCATGAGTTTGGGACAGGCAGGGGGCGCAGGGGTACAGGGGTACCCAATGGTACCCATGGGTACCCAATTCTCCGGACATCTTCTGGATCATTTCCACCACTTGGCCCTGGATCCATTTCGAGCGCTGATAGGTGGCCTGAGCTGCCTTGCTGGTTGAAATTCCTGACGATTCTGGGAGTGTCTGGCCAGGCAGGGCCAAGCAGTTTCGTTGGGGGCGCAGCCAACCTAAGTGCTACACAACGGCGCTGGTGTGCTTCCTAGCTGTCACTTGTTTCGCGGAAGGTCACATGAATGAAGCTTCCAGGTAAACAGCTTGAAATATTAACTACCAAGTGACAGAGCTGGCTCTCAGTACATGACCACATTGTCAACAAAGATTGAAACAGGGATTGGTTTGTTAGATCGTAATCTTCTGTGCCATGTGTTTTGTTTCAATCGCCAGCGGTCAGACCTCAAAAGAACCGGGTTTCGATGGTTAAGTATCATCAGCAGAGAATCCGCAATAGTCAACCAAAATGATATATGGTTAGTTGATAGTCATAGCTATTAAACCCAATATTACATAACCATTAATGGTTTATTGATGTTCACTATGACCAACTACATTAAACCATATTGGTTGGCTCATGTTACAACCAACTACATTAAACCAGATATTCTATATTAGAGAACCCAATATTATGAACCCAACATTATATCACCAATCAACTGTGACTGGTCATTATAACCAATAATTCAACACCCATTATTACAACAATTCTAACCGTTGTATTGCCATTTTACAACCATAATTCAACCATTATACAACCATTAGAACCAAACCCGCCAACGTTGGTTGCTTCATAGCCATCCCTTGGTACCTTCCGAAACGCTCGGTGCGCTCCGTCAAGGTGCTCATGGGGCAGCTCTTCTATTGGGTTTCGTCCATCTGTGCCTTGGTACCCGGGGTCCACCGTGGGGCTCAGCGTCCGAACATGGCGTGGCTGATGGGAGGGGGTGAAGCTGATGGGTGGTCATTGATGATTAGTTGGCTGATCATGGTTGAATGATTGGTCATCATTTTTGGTTAATTATGATGATTAGTTGGTGCGTCAATGATTCTTCATCAGCCAATATTGGTTAATGTATGATTTTTGTTGATGACCAATGGTTAATCAACAATGATTAGTTGGCTGATTAATGATGAATTTAGTATTGGTTTATGTGGGTTGACGGTCGGTCGGTCAGTTCCTTTTGAGCCAAGGCGGCTGCGTGGAAGAAGCCGAAGCTTCTTGAGCAAATTTTGACACAAGACATGGCGCATGCTGGCAAGTAATTAGTCTGATCATGGTGGCTTTTGCGCACTGGAAATGCTGGTTGAGGTTAGTTCTCGTGTGCGTGGTGTTGACCGAACCCATTTAAGGCACTCTACTTTTTTTCCGTCAGATCTATCACTACTTGGATGATCTCCCCACTTGGTAACTGGTGAACTCAACCATGGTTTGTACCCTATGCTGCCTGAACTTCACTTGTGGATTCCACTGGAACCGCCAACTCTTCGAGCTGAGCATGGCGCGACCCTTCTTGGATGATGTTTACCGAGCCATTTTTGGGTGATGATTTTTAATGACCCATAGTGGCCATGAGTCCCTTGGCGAACCATGGATACCAATGGACCAGCTATGTTGGCGAACCATGGCACCATCCATGGCCTCTTGGTATCGCGTGAGCGATCCACAATCATGAACTGATTTGTTGGATGCAAGAGAAATGGCCTCCTTCCCTGGTGCTTCATGGTCTAAGACCCTTACATTTGTTGCTGGTTGCATTCCTTTCTAGACCTTGTTTTTGATGGTTGTGACCTCCCGAAAGTAAACATTGGTGATACCCTTCCCCCTGGAGCATATTCGATCACTAAAACCATCATGACAACCAACTACGATCATTATACCGTGCTACAATGCACACAGTTTATACAATTATTGTAGTGAACTTTAGTCAAAGTTCATTTTTTCAAGCCCATGGGTCATACCGTTGTAAGACTATCAATCCCAGCTACCAGGATGGGATGCCTTTTTACTTTTTCTTATGGTCATGGTATCATAGAGCTATGTCTATCGAGCTATGTCTATCATAGCTATATCAAAGGTATCCCATCCTGCTTGCTGGTCAGGCTCCTCCCCCCCGTTTCAGGCTTTGGTTCCTTCGAAGTGACCGACGACATCTCCACCTTGGAGGTTTGGGTCGATGGGAGCAGTGGCTTGGTCTTGTTACCAGGACGCGGCAGGGATGGGATGCGCAGGAAGCGCACGAGCTGGGCACCTTGAGGAGGCATCTGGAAGTCGGATTCACCAACTTCTTCGACATATGGCCATGGGATGCCATGGGTCAATATGAACCAACCAATAATAGCTGGGGTTTAACAATCATAGGGAAAACAATGGTGAATGATGGGGGAACCAGGGGTACAGGGTTTTGACCCACTGCCATATGAAAGGATCAAAAAAAGAGATCATTGTTGCGGTGGTTTATGTTTTGGGGCTTCGCTCGTGCCCACTTTCGCCGAAAGGAACATCTCTCCATTGTTCATGAGGTTCTCTCCGTCATTAGTTTGTTTATCAACGGTTGTCCAGTGGATGATTGGTTACTGATATTGAACATGTTCCAACCACTGGATAGCCATCAACCAAGAATCAACCTTATCGTGCTTAAGGTTGGAACATCCCATGATTATTATCGAGATGGATGCATGTTGGATGATGGTTTACATATTGCATCAAACCCGATAGCATGATGTATCCAACCAATTATCTAAACACTGTGGTTCCGATTCTCGAACATAAATGTTCTGCAACTAATTGATGGACACTAGTGATGGCTATGTTCGACAATTCTCCGGTCGCTCCGTCCACCATCATTTGCCACTTCACAAAATCCAGAAGCCCGAACCTTCAGAAGGTCTATCATCTAAGTCAAGTGAAAGTTGTTTTTTCCTAGCACTTTTGTTTTGTCTCCAAGGGATATCTCAGAGTCAGTTTGTTGGAATGCCTGAGTATTCATCCATATTGGCCCCTCTGTTTGATTTACTCAGTGGTAACTGGTAAAGGATTGTAAAGGTCATTTTTTATGCCCTGTCATAAACCATTGCAAACCAATAGCAATTTTACATGAAACAATTCCCGACACAGAGTTGGGCATGATGAGCGAGGACCCAGTTTCTAGTCAAGCTCTTGATGATTAGGCACTAGCCATTGCCAAACAAACTGTCAATCCAGTTCATGATTGAAGCTTACTAAGCATCGTTCAGCATGAGTAACCTTGATCAAAAAAGCTCTGTACCATCACTGCGCAGCAGCCATAAGAGTTGGGCCTAGTAATTTTTAGGCACAACAAATACAAAAAAGCCATCCTGGTTTGTTAATTTGATAAGGATCAACCACATGCTGTCTTGAATCATTCTAAGTTTGTACTTTATTTGATATCCATCAAGAATAAAGTGAACAATCACAAACAGTAATCAACCATGGTATAGAAGGACTATCAACCCCTCAGCTTCCAGTTTCTGGGCCAGTAGTTGGTAACCAGCTGGTTTCTACCATTGTTATTTGAGGTTGGTTACCTGCATATTTCATGGTAACTGGAAGCATAGGGAACATCAATCCATTTGGTGCTTTCTCAAAGTAGGGGTACCCCCAAATCACCAAATATTGATCATTGATTTTGGGGTTCACCATTCATAGCAACAAACCAGCCACGTTTGAAGCTCCCTCTGGCTGGAGAAACCACCATTTATGAATCATCATCCACATCAAGCATCAACATCAGTCGCATATGCCAACCTCGCAGGACTCGGTGGTTGCGCACTTTGCGTGGCAGGCTCGCAGGGCCGTTCATGTCCGGGGGGGGCAAGGTACCGCTAGAAAAACTGACCCTCCCAGATGGTGGTTTCTTTATAGCTGGGGGATGCTGGGAGTACCCCCCTAAGCTCATCCTTCATCTCAATTATTTCGAGTAGTAAGACATCTCACTTTTGGCGTTCCCAATGACTTTAGACCCCCCCCCCACAGATAGTGCTGTGGATGCGCAGTTTCTGCGCAGATTGGAGACCAAATCCTTGATGTCTGGCTATTTCCAGGAGGAGAACAGATACATTGCTGGCTTGAAATCGTTAGGCGATCAGAGGGAACCAGCTGTGGATAAGCTAACAGCTGGAACGCCAAAACAAAATCAGCACTGGAAAGGAATGCAAATTAACCATGTTGACCATGAGTCAGAAGCTGTTTCTAATAATGGTTAATCATTGTTAATCTCTAACACTGTAAAGGAATCAAACTCATGATTACTTATGGTCAATGATGAGCCTCTCTCGCAGCTCTGTCAAAACTGCACATCCACGGCTAGCAGGCCAGTAGATGAAAGCTTCACAAAAAAGACACCCGAAACGAACGGACAACAAGTGTCGGTTCATACAGGTATGAACCTTTGCTGCTTTGCAAATACTTTCTGTAATCAGGTCTTTGTCTTTGAATGGTGCATCTTCAGGCTTATTTTTCGGTTTTTGAAGCCCACAGGCAAACTTGGATGGAACTTACGATGGCTTTTAAGCTTTTAGCGGGCGGTGCCTGACCAATGTTGAGCATCGATGTATAGCCAGGCTGTTGCAAAGGATCACATGCCGATGGCGGAAATAAAAGCAACGGCGGGTATAAAAGTTGCTAGATGTTGCTAGATTGTTGTTTCAGTTGGTCCATCCAATATCATACACTACTGTACCAGCTATATTTGGCAACGCCGTTGTGAAAATCATGAAATTCCACCATGATGCAACTGATGAACTTGTTGCCAAGAGAACTGCTGAAATAGCCAGACCCTATGCTTCCAGCTATCATGTATTATAATAGTAGGCAACCAACCGTAGTCATAGCAATGGTAGTTCTACCAGCTATAGTTACCTACTATTGGCTGGTAACTGGGAGCATCGCCATAGCCAACAATGATAACAAGCAGATGCATCCGACATGGACAGCCCCCCACTGCGGACCCTTGACTAACAAGAACTGCAGCTCACCTGGCAGGAAATCTGTCCAGGTTGGTTTCCATTAGTAACCTTCGCTAGGGAGTCTTACTCTCAACCATTATCAACCCACATGCATCAACCCACATGCATCAACCCACATGCATCAACCCACATGCATCAACCATGAGTGCTTGCATATCAAATATGAACCATTATAGTGATCAAAATGAACCATCATTGTTTTGTTATGATGGTTGCATCACTATGGTTCATGATGATTTACCCTCATATCAACCATCATATCAACCATCATATCAACCATCATATCAACCATCATTAACCATCATGAATCCACCTCTCATCACCCATGAGTGCCCCATCTTGCGCCCATGGTGCCCACCCCTGGGCCGCCCCGTGCCGCGGGTACCGGTGTTCCCGACCAGGCTGGATCTGCTACTTCGCCCTCAGCAGCTGGGTTCGACGGCAGCAGCGCAAACCCTTCGAGGAAGAAGGGCATCGCTTGGATCAGATCGAAGAGAAGTGGAAGGACGCAGCCCGGACGATCCCCGAGCCCTTGGCAGTCACCTGGTACCAGTCATCTGGGATGGTAGCCATCATGGGTGCACTCACCATGGAAGGTGATGCCAGAAGCAATCTTCCGACAGGTTTACGGCTGCCAGAACCAATCTTCCGACAGATCTAAAGCTATGAATAGGTTAAGCTATACTTGGATGTGCAGCCAGAATTGGCAACTGCTGACTTTCCATGGCATAGTTTGGGGTTCGTTCAGCGACCTTATGGGGTTCCCTATGCTTCCAGTTACCATGAAATAGATTGAAATAGTAGCTAATCAGCTGGTTTCTACCAGTGTTATTTGGGGTTGGTTACCTATTATAATGGTAACTGGAAGCATAGGGGTTTACAGCCATGGTCATATCCCAGGGAACTGACCCCAGCTGCATATCCAAGTAGCCATGACCGTAATTTATGACTGGAATTGAAACCAGCGGATGCCATCACATGGTGGTTTCTCAAAATACCCCAAATCATCCTTTGTTAACCATATATAGTAATAAACAAGCAATTTGTGGGATTCCCTATGTTGAGAAACACCCATATGAGCAAACTGGCGTTGACTATGCCTACAAGGCGTGGTAGATACATCCAGCCTGACTATAGTTGCAAAGGTATCACTCTAGTTAGCAGGTAGCCAGAGTTATTTGCGATAGCGGTATATCAACAGCTATGGCAAAAATCTCCCAAAAGTCAAAGTCAGCAAGCTATGTCACTAGAAACCGATAGATCACCAACCTAGCTCCAGTTGTAGATATATAGACGATGTCACCAGAGTTTCGACAAACATACAGAGCAGGTTGTAGGTAAACGGACCGCTGAGGTACACCGTGGACAAAACCTCATCCCCCCTGGAATTCTTGGATGGTTCTATGCAGGCACTCAAACTAGCCGAAAAGATGCCCCCAGTTGGGCGGCTCGGTTTGGCTGCAACTTGCCCAACTGATGTCTTTTGGGGGCTCAAGCATTGGATCCCAACCATGCGGCTGGTTTCTATGTGACCATGGCCTCATGAGGATGGCCTCGCAGGAACAGCGGAGACAACTGGCACAGCAGCTTTTGGGCTCCTGTGCTTCTCAGGAAAATTGGCAGGTTGGAAACGGGGAGAGCGGGTTGGGAGGACGCCAGACATGCGGGGTCTCGGAAGCGGCAAGCAATGGCAACTAGGCGGTTTTGGCGTTGCTGCATCGCGTGCCAGGAAGTAACCTCGTTGGGCTAAAAATTGCCCATTCTTACAGATAAAGCAGCTATGTATATCATTTGATGGATTTTTTGCTTCCAAGTTAGGGACTACCAGAGTGTCTATTTGTGGGAATCTGACCGTTTCAAGCCTTAAGAAATCTTAAGAACCGGGAACACACATCATTGTGGTTGACCACACTACCCACTCTTGCCATGAGAATCATTGGTAGAATTGTAGGGAATATATTTGGCTGGCATGCCAACAAGGAAGTGGTCTCCTGCTCCGCAACACTGATATGTTAACATCGGACTCGAAAACAGACCTCAGAATGACTCTGCCAAAGAACGATCTTGGAATTCAAGGATTCCGCTTATTGGAATCAATTATTGTAATCATCCACTGGTCTAAGAAGCCGTTGGAGTTGGTTAAGTTGAAATGATCTCACGATTCATGTATGTGTTGGTGTGTTTGTTGTATCATGATGTTTGCTTTTTGTGTTTGGCGCATTGTCTTTCGCGCTTTGACTCTGTGGCTTTCCATATGCGACTATCTATGTCACTGACCACTAAGTACCTTCAGTAACTACGCAATAACCATCACCAGTATATTATCAGCCATTATGAACCGGTACTCCCTGTTCGGCATAATCATGCCAGTGATTCCGAATGAACCCGTATCAACCCCTAACCACTGATAGATTCCAGCATTGCCATTAACCACTATAGCCATCATAACCGCTATACTTCACTGCTAGTATAAGTAACCACCTCATGATCACATCATCCCTACAGGCACCGCCCCTTCAACGGTTGGTCCACCATCCATGGCCCCCCAGCGGGCACCAGGCCTTGGAGGATTTCCACCTCGAGGCTTTGGAACTGGTCCGAGAGAATGCCAAGATCGAAACCGAATGAGTCGCCAGCGTTGCACGCTGCCGTGGCCTGGCCATTCGGCATCAGATCCAGGCTGCTGATCACGGCTACCTTCTGTCGTCTCCTGGCTTTGGCTGGGAAGGATCTGACGACTTGTTGATAAGAGCCTCTCAACTCATCAAATTGATGACTTGCTCGCACTTTAAATGCTGAATCTGCTCAGCTCAAGGGCAAACAACAAGTAAAATCAGCACTTACTGAGAACCATGGTTGAGCTTTGTTCAAGAAACTTTGTAGTATTGATCATTATTCATGCACTGGGAATATACAACTTGACCAACGGTACTTCTTGAGTTTTGCCCGAAAAAGGAGTGTTTTTCTGCACTTTCTTTAAGAAAGCTGTCCGGCAGACATGTCAAGACGCTCCAGCCACCAGGAACATCGTGAGAAACAAGCGGGGAGAGTTCACTGGCAAGTTCAGTGGCAGACCATTTCCTAGCTGTCTCAATCATGATAACTTCTCGTTCAGAATGATTGGAACATCAAGTATTTCCATGAAGCATGCACCATTTCCAAGCAATCAACATCAATCATGCTTAGCTGTTGGGTGGGAGGGAGCAAGCCCGGGGGTATCCAGTGCTTCCCCTTGAAGGAGGAGGGTAGGAGGGACTAGGAGAGCTGCTGATCATCCAGCCCTTGCTATTGCGAACACCGGGGTGGTCATCCAATGCATGGAAGAGTTGGATTATGTTGGATTATGGATTGCAATCACTGCTGGTTGGTGGTTTCAAACATTTTCTATTTCCCTAGTGATTACTAAGAAATAGTTGGTTGACTAACACTTTTCATGGGGTGGTTCAACCACCAACCAGACTGTCTGCAGCTGCCAATTAGATGCCATTCACTGTCTTGCGCTGAATTGGAATCTTTCTTTGTGAAACCAGTCACTATCTTGAGCTGACTATTTTGGCAATTGACAATTGGATTTACAAAAACAACCCTAGTGAATATCTGAATTCTATTGTTTACACACTATGTTGTTTGATGGATAGTTGTACACAATGCTGTTCAAGTTTAGATATGGTAGTTTCTCAAAATGGGAGTACTCCCAAATCTTCTAAGATAAACTACTTATAGTCATAAGTCATGAACCGACTATGTTGTTGGGATTTACTTTTTTGAGAAACACCCATTTAACATGATTGTTGATTATCCTTTATTATCAACCATTCTCAGCATTTATAAAGCTATCATGTTTCCCAATTATTAAACATGCATATACAAAACCGTTTTTGACCAATATTACCTACTATTATTTCGAGTTGATGAACCAAAATACAAGGATGATGAACCTATCATTTAGTGGTGAACCTGAATCCGACCTTGGAAATACCAGCACCATGGCTCCGAGCAGCGCGTTACGCCTGCGGCTACCTGGTGCTTCACCAGCAACCATGGGATGATCGTGCGCCAAGGGCTCTACAGAAGGAATGCTTAGTTGGTCCAGTCATGTGATTCCAACTGCATTGGGATATAAAGTGTGAATTGTTGTGTTTCTGACGCTGTTTCTACTTCACCAATGCATTTTGTGAATCCATTTTGTGATTGTTCTTTTAGTGACACATGACTTGGGGATACAAAGCACACAATTCTTCATGATGGTGTCATACATTGCAGGGGTTGTTGTTTTGATGATTCTTGATTCCGGTGTTTCTGTTGACTATAGCATGTAAAAGCCATGTATGCATGTGTTTCTGTTGATACTTTGCTGATCACTGTTTCTATTGATTTTGCCGATGCAAGGCTGGAATGCGACATCAAATATGCCGGTTGACATGTGGGTGCTTCTCAAAATAGGGGACCTCCCAAATCATCCAATATTATGTAACTTAGAAATCAATTTATCGTAATAAGCGAACCATTTTTTGGGTTCCCTAGTTTGAGAAACTACCATGTGAGCTGTGTTGCCCTTATGGATAGATGCTGGTGATGCTAGGGAGAACATGGTTTGGAGGGAATCTGTTGATCAATCAACCACCATCTTCTACTTGAGATCTGCATGGTAGAACCCCATCTAGCACCGGCAAGTAACAACGTGGTAGAGCACTGGCACTGCCATCGCTCCACCGTTGGCTTTAGCTCGCTGAGGCGCGCGGTCATGGTCTCATGATCCACTGAATCCACCCGTTGGATTAGCCCTACTGTACTTGGTTGGCATGGCCAGTTTCATGGCGCTCCCAAGTATCTGGGATTGGTTGGCATGGCCAGTTTCATTGTCAGTTTGCAAATGTTAATCAAAATCTCGGGATGTTGCGCGCGTAGTTTTCGTTGATATGGTCAATGACTCTGCCGTTCCATTCGCAAAGGATGTACTGGTTGTGATGCGTTCATGCAAGGAATAAATCAGCCCGTTCAAGTGACCACCCTGGTAACAACATACGAGATACACTGACCATGGCTAGTTGCTTGATCTATTGCTCACCATGTTCTCGGGTGCCAACTGCATCCAACCGCAGTTCAACTAACAACTTAGAATCAACAAGCGTAAAGTATGCTGGCTAGTGGAGCAACAGCATATGGCTAAACAGTATTTGCAGAACCATTGGTGATCATATCATGACTCTTGACTTGTCACAAGTCTTTTTTGCAAAGTCAAGGAGCTCCAGACTTCCAATACCAAGCATCAGCAGCAACGACTGAGCCTTCTAAGAAGCTTTTCCCTGTCATATGTCCTTAGAACCAAAGGCAACTATCAGTGGCTGCACCCCTCAAGTTGTTTCAAACCATAAATGGCCATGGTTGTAGACTCATCAGCCATCCACAGCCATGCGTAGCTGATCTCACCGTCCTTCCTCTATGGACCACTGGGCCGCTGTGGCGCCACGGCCGTGCGCTGCGCGCCTTTGGCTAGCGGGAGCCTCAGAAGATTGGTGGACGAAGGATGCTTGAGCTGATTGATGGCTGATGATTCATGAGAATTATGGTGATCATATTGATGTTGATGGGATGTTTCATGAGATTCATGTAGTAAGTATATTGGATGATGGCATGATTCATGAGATTCATCAGCTGATTGGATGTTTCTCCAAATAGGTGGTTTCTCAAAGTTACATAGAACTTCTAACTTATAACCATCAGTACTGGTTGATGATAAGGGATAATAATATCCACCAACAATGGATAATGTTCCAACCATATGGATGTTTCTCAAGATAGGGGACCCCAAGAAATGGTTGGTTTATTACTATAAATGGTTAATGAACTCGATGATTTGCGGGTACCCCTAGAAGCTATTGTGCTAGTAAGCTACAGCAGTAGTGGTTTATGGTAGTAAATTGTATTTCAATAATAATGGCTTATACGGACTTACACATGTGTGGTTTCTAAACAACAGTGGTATATAGTGGTTATAGCAGGGTGGTACACATGTAAAACCACGATTGAACTATAAAATTGTAAAACACTATTATTAATGGCCGATAGGAGGTAACATTGATACATGAGAGAAAGGCTAAACTCTCCGTAGTTAACTTTAGTCTTCGGCTGGAATATCTTCAGAAATGGCTCCGGGACTTGTAAAACGATATAGTATGATATAGTGAACTCCCAAAAACGATAACTTAACAAAACACTGGGAAACGATATAGTGAACTCCCAAAAACGATAACAATTGAGATATTCCACAATTTTAAATAGAGGTTTTGCCGCTCGCTCACATAGTGTTTTGTTGTTGTTGTTGTTGTTGTTCACTAGTGGTCAATCGTTACAGTACAGAGTTATCAGCAGAAATGATTAACCCATGGTAAACATGACAGTTAACCATGATAGTTGTACTACTTAAAAGTGAACAAGAGTCTATAGTGTCAAGATTGATCAATCTAGTGGTTCGTTGGGTTTACAATCGTTGGTAGTGGCTAGTCCGGCCTGACAGTGCTTAGCAATGGTATTGTTGCGACTTTCAATGCAAGCATCATGGACCATGGTTGTTAGTGCAAACTATCAGAATGGTCTCAATGGCCGTAACCAATTAACCCTAGTCGAGCATGCTAGTTTTTGAATACAACAGTCACCTATCATGGCATTTGAAATGCAAACAATAAACTAGTGGTGTTGTTGATGATGAACAATCATTTCTAGTAAGAGCAGACATCAATTGTTCGAGAATAATTGGTGCTGGTGAATTGTGACTCATACTGCTTTGCTGAATGCTGATTCATGACGGTTGGTACAGGGCAATATTATTGACTAGTCATACAGATGGACAACGCAACAATCACATGAGAACTGTAACAAAAGTGCCGTTGGGATTCTTCTCAAGTTATAGGGTACCCCGCAGTAATTATCCTTCATCAGCTTACTTATGATAGTAAACCAGCCATAGCTTTGGAGCTTCATTTGCCTACTTCTAATACGAAACTAACCACAACTTTGGGGGTCCCCTACGGCTTGAGAAACCCCCATCTCCCCACTACAGTACTTTCATTTCCAGCGTGGATGTGTTGAGCTGGACTGGCAGGACTGGCACCCGGTTTGACTGCTGTACTGCAATGAAACCAAGCCTTCCCACGGGCAATCGCCCAAAAAGTCTCACGTAGTCATTCCCAAAAGAATGGATCGTTTATTCCGAATTTGTTTTGCCCATGATTCACTTCTTTTCTAACCAGAAATGCTATATCGCCCTCACAAGCTACCAATACTCATGTTTTCTACAAGGGAAGCCATTCACTTGAGACAACCTTCAGGTGATCTGGTGGTTTCCCATGGATGCACCCGGCCTTGGGCTGGTTGTTTCGCATGGTTTCCTTGGGTCCAGAGATCCAGGGGCCAACCACACCGACGGCCTTCAGGTTGGAGGCCCGGACTTAGCCAAGCCTCGGCCTCAGCTACCCGGGTGCTGCTCGCCAACACCTGAGATGCAGGACCCTGGTGGGTTCGAACCCTGCTGGGTTGGTGGACCTTGATGTGGCAAGCTGCTGCAAGCTGGAACTTGACACTGATGGTGGAGATACTTCCCATCAGTCGGCGAAGTGGTTCTCAGTCTTGACACCATGGATTGATCATAGGTTCTCATCAGTGATAAATCTTGATACGTACATCATGGCTCTGCCTTCTTTGTGAACAGCGGTCCCTGAGGTTGGGGCGGTGGAGCATGCGCTGGCAAAGACGGCAGGATTCCAGCACTGTGGCTGGGCATGTCACCATTGGCTGGGAGCTGCTGCAAATGAGGTAGGGTGGATAAGTTTTAGATAATGGCATGATTTCTACATGATGATTTATGGCAGAATTTATGATGATTAATGATTGATGTATGATGGCTTTTGGTTGATTTATGGTGATTTTTGGTTGATTTATGATGATTAATGATTGATTTATGATGGCTTTTGGTTGATTTATGATGATTTTTGGTTGATTTATGATGATTAATGATTGATTTATCTGACAACAGGATTATAGCTGACAACAACCTTTGTCTGGAAGACACAACCAATCCCTCAGTCAACAAAAATCAACACCTTGAGTCTTTAAATCATGGACCATTAATCAAGTAATTTATGGTAATATATGGTATACCTACCTGAATCATATTGATTTAATCATGGACCATACATTATAGTAACTACTCATTAAGCAACCGTTCATCCAGGTAGGATCAGGTAGACCTTCTGAGACCTGGACCTCGGCTGTCAATCGCTTCGGCGCCTGGCATCGAAACAGCAGGGGCCACAGAGTGGTACTCCCCTGGTTAAATCCGTTGGTTTTGATTCGTCGCCTTCAGCATAGTTACATGTTCTATAGACTGGTACCCTAGTGAACCAACCTGCTAGTGAGCAGCCGTTTAGATTCAGCACCTTTCGGTATAGTGATATCTTCTACAACTGGTAGTTTCCCAAACGTGAACCAACCTAAGTTAATCATTGACAAGCTTCATAATCAACCATCAATCAACCATTCACTCATGATTTGGCATCATGAATCTGCTAGACTCCTAATTAAGTCGATTTATGACCCACCATAGTATAGTAAGTGGTAGTTATCATTATAGTGGTACCCCAGAGTGGGTCATAGTACTATAATTAGTATAGTAAGTGGTATTATGAAGTATTATAATACCATGATCAATTACCCACTGGTTTCCATCAAAGTAAGTGGTGCCCCTGGTTAGCAGCCACAACGGGGGGTACCACCCTGCAACCAGAGCTGCCAGGCAGCCACCGAGTCAGCGACCGCCCGCGCCGCCCTGACTCGCCCTGGGGCGCCTCGGGCCCCGGCCGGAGCTCCCAAGAGTGTGGCCATCATAGGCACCGGGAGAGCTGTGGATGTCCTTGGACAGGTTGGGGCTGGTGAAGGTTGGTGGTGGATGATGGTTGATATGATGCCTGGAGATGGTTGATGGTTGATTATTGGTTGGTTATATGGGGGTGGTTGATGGTTGAAATGATGGTTGAGATGAGGACTGTCAAGTGATGGTTGATGATTGGTTGATCATGGTTCATGATGGTGCTGAGATGATGGTTGATGAATGATAAATGGTATGACTCTCGAGATGGAGGTTGACATGATGCTTGCTGATGTTTGATGTTTCATCATAATCAAGCAATGATGGCTCATGCTGGTTGACCACGCATTTGTGGTTCATGAGCAAGTTCTTGCAGTTCTTGGCCAGGGCCAACTGTAGGCCGTTTTAACATCAAGTTCAAGGGCAATTTCCAACAGCCCCTCTTTCCGATCCAGCCGTGGATCAAAAGAGCTCCAGTTTTACTCAGCCAAAACCTGGTGGCGGCTCTGTGATCAACTCGCCCACTTTGTTCTTACTATGCGCAAATCCTCATCTCGTTTTTGGAACCCCTGCCTACTGCGGCCCTGGAATTGGTTCGATGGCCAGTGGTGTTGCTGCATGATATTTATGTAGAATCTCCAGCAATCAATGCTTCAGACTCTAAGATGGCTAGTGGCGTTCTTGCTAGGTCTACTGGTGAATAGTCAGTTTCTTCGCTTGTGCCATCCAATGATGCTCTGGTTGGCAGTTTGATTGACATTTGTTACCCAAAGGTAATCATTAACAAATGGTTGGTTGACTTGCACATATTTTTCATGACGGGCTGGTTCAACCACCAACCACTAATGATCATTTTCAACCATTTATAACCATCAGTCACTACTTAACCACTAGTTAACCACTGGTTAACCACTAATTAGTCACTAGTTAACCACTAGTTAATCACTAATGATCATTATCAACCATTTACAACCATCATTAGTCACTAGTTATAAAACCATGGCTAACCACTACTCAACCACTAAATAGCCACTAGTCAACTACTAGTTCACCACTAATCAACCACTGGTTCACCACTTGATAACCCCCAGTGACCCATGGTTCGACAAGGGGCCTGAACCCACCCGTTGCTGCTGCCCGAAAGGTGGTGGCGTGGCAGGCCTCGCTTGCGCCAAGCGCTTGCGCTCGCACGGCGTCAACGCCACTGTCTTCGACACGGGGAAACGGGAACCCGGGGGACGCGCGTCCTCGCGGTTGTGGCGCCTTGGTGCCCTGGGAGGTCAGGGGGTGGCCCAGGCAGGTGGCCCAGGTGGGTCATGAGATGGTTGCGCTTGTAATGGTTGGGGGTGGGTGATGGTTGGTAGTGATAGTTGAAAACGAGTGATGGTTATAAGAACTAGTGGTTAGGGATGCGTTAAAAATGGGTGAGGATGGTTGGCGGACTTGAAGTGAATATAGGCTAATACGCTATGATTAGCAGTGGTTCAGTCAGTGATGAATGATGTTTGAATAATGATGGAGAGGACTTGAGGGTTGACAATGCTTAAGGCGAATTGATCATTTCAAAACCAGTAAAGAGGAACCGGTTTCTGGCTGCTTCCGGAACAATGCGACAACATTTTGGCCCTAGCATTCCAGCAGCTCGAGCATTCAAACGACTAGAGAGATAGATAGCTACAGACTATGTCAACTATATATACCCGTTATTATCAATGAAGTCGCCACGAGAAAAGCATTAATTTAGCATTCTCAAGCAGTTGTTCAATGTAACTATTCAGTAATTTAACATTTTACAACCATTATAGTTATACTATACCTTTTTTTCCATTAGGCCACCACTATTAAACCAGAAAGATTGACCATCCATCAACCATCAACCATTTCTTCATAGATTGGCGGCGTGGCTTGTGCGATCTCTGAGGTGTGGCCAGGTGGTAGACCATGCGAGTCAATTTATCACAGCCACAGATCCCGAGTTCTCGGACTTCATCGCGGAATCCGGAGCCCGGGAGGGTCAGGGGAGTGACCCTCCAGCTGGGCGGATGCTTGTTTGGATGCTGAATTCAAGCGTTTTTTTGGATGGCATAAGATGGTCAAAGTGGGCGAAGGCTGGTTAAGAATGCTGAATTCAACAGTGAAGGATGGTCAAAGTAGGTGAAGAATGGTTAAGAATGCTGCAGCTTACTGGTCAAAGTTGGTGTGAAGAATGCTGAATCCAACCTTATGAAAGAGGTGGGTGAAGAGGGGCTCGATGACCGGAGGTGTTCAATGGTTTTTGATGATGGTTTATGCGCAGATGAGTTGCCGAAACGATTTTTCATTGTGACGTTGCATTGCAGGAAAGTACTGGATGAGGCCACGTGGTGCCCATGGCTCGTTACTACATTTATTTTTGCATCTTCAGAGAGTCATTCGTGAGTCATGCAGAGTGGTATCCCCCAATGGCTGCGAACTTAGATTAGTTCACTAGGGTAACTACCAGTTACAGATAGAACTGTACTTAGGTGGCTTGATTATAAACCGACGGATCCAACCGGGGGGTACCACTCTTCAGTTCTGAAGCACCTGTATGCACAAGCTGTTGCAGGACAATCAACTAATATCATCAAGGTATCAAACATTCGCCTTGGAATGTGGCGATTGATGAGATGGCGGCAGCCCTCAACTGTGACAGGATCGGACAACAGTTGGTCTTTGTTTGTGGGAGGTCCTAATAAACTAACCCTCATATTTGTAAATCACCAACAATTTGTATTAAATATGCATCTGCGGTTTGTCAGTATCCCGATCTGTATTCATCCGCCGCATCAACTATCAAAAGCCACACGGATCTACTTGTGGTGTTACTTATCGTTGACCCCCATGTGATCAACCCTTATGGACAGTGTTGCCCTTGGATGCTCCAGTTTGAACCTCAAAGATATGGTTGCTGCTTTTGTTGCCAATCACCAGCAAAAGTGGATTTGTTGGTGATTTGAAAATCACCTCAAAGTAGCAAAACCAAAGTAGCTAGCTATTTTGACAAGTTGCTACTTTGGTTTTGTGTTTTCGTTGGTGATTTGAAATAGGTCTTCAATGACCCATTGAGAATACCTATTGCAAGAAACCCGCAGGTTGTTTCTTGTCAGCCATTTAGCCTGAAATCAAACCGTTGCTTTCCTTCTTTTTCTGTTTCTCCAGCGAGCAGGTCGACCACTGCCTGCAATTCTGAAGTTGGGTATGCCACTATATTACCTGATTCAGCAGATCATCATCATCATCATCATCATCATCATCATCATCAGCAGCAGCAGCAGCATCATCATCATCAGCAGCAGCAGCAGCAACAGATCGGTTTTCATTCAACCCAACCTACACAACCACAGTGATTTGTTGGATCCATACTGATCACGTCCCCAAGTCTACCTAGGCTGGCATGTACATGATTGCTGTTGTACTACCTGATATGCAGCGGATGATCATCGTCATTATTACCCTTGCCCAATCCTTCTAGTTACCTCTATAGTAGGTAGCCAGGGAAGCCCCGGCAGAGCTATTGTTAAACAAGCTGGTTACTCACAATTGCATTGGTTTATTTGGGTGCTTCTCAAAATAGGGGTGTTCCCAAATCATCCCATATTAATTAATTAACCATTATAGTAATGGCAATTTATTTTTTGGTTCCCTATTTCAAGAATTACTTTACTTCGAGTGATCCCCACCATGTCATGTCATCACCGCTTGTTGACTCCACTTTTGTCTGGCATTCTCTCCGACATACCTTCTGACATTCTTTCTGACAAATCTTCTGACATTCTCTCTGGCATACCTTTTGACATTCTTTCTGACACCCTTTCTGGCACATCTTCTGACGTTCTTTCTGACAACTTTCTACTCGGACATTCTCTCTGACATTCTTTCTGACATCTCTTCTGACATTCTTTCTGACATCCCTTCTGACATTCTTTCTGGCATATCTTTTGACATTCTTTCTGGCAGATCTTTTGACATTCTCTCTGACCTATCTTCTGACATTCTTTCTGACATTCTCTCTGACATATCTTCTGTCATTCTCTCTGACAATTTTTCTGGCATATCTTTTGACAATCTCTCTGACATATCTTCTGACATTCTTTCTGACATGTCTTCTGCCATTTCTTCTGACATTCTCTCTGGCATTCTTTCTGGCAGATCTTCTGACATTCTTTCTGACATCTCTTCTGACATTCTTTCTGACATATCTTCTGACATTCTCTCTGACATTCTTTCTGACATCTCTTCTGACATTCTTTCTGACATATCTTCTGACATTCTCTCTGACATTCTTTCTGACATCTCTTCTGACATTCTTTCTGACATATCTTCTGACATTCTCTCTGACATTCTTTCTGACATCTCTTCTGACATTCTTTCTGACATATCTTCTGACATTCTCTCTGACATTCTTTCTGACATCTCTTCTGACATTCTTTCTGACATATCTTCTGACATTCTCTCTGACATTCTTTCTGACATCTCTTCTGACATTCTTTCTGACATATCTTCTGACATTCTCTCTGACATTCTTTCTGACATCTCTTCTGACATTCTTTCTGACATATCTTCTGACATTCTCTCTGACATTCTTTCTGACATCTCTTCTGACATTCTTTCTGACATATCTTCTGACATTCTCTCTGACATTCTTTCTGACATCTCTTCTGACATTCTTTCTGACATATCTTCTGACATTCTCTCTGACATTCTTTCTGACATCTCTTCTGACATTCTTTCTGACATATCTTCTGACATTCTCTCTGACATTCTTTCTGACATCTCTTCTGACATTCTTTCTGACATATCTTCTGACATTCTCTCTGACATTCTTTCTGACATCTCTTCTGACATTCTTTCTGACATATCTTCTGACATTCTCTCTGACATTCTTTCTGGCATATCTTTTGACATTCTCTCTGGCATATCTTCTGACATTCTTTCTGACATGTCTTCTGCCATTTCTTCTGACATTCTCTCTGGCATTCTTTCTGGCAGATCTTCTGACATTCTTTCTGACATATCTTCTGCCATTTCTTCTGACATTTCTTCTGAGATATCTTCTGACATTCTCTCTGACATTCTTTCTGACATCTCTTCTGACATTCTTTCTGACATCCCTTCTGACATTCTTTCTGGCATATCTTTTGACATTCTTTCTGGCAGATCTTTTGACATTCTCTCTGACATATCTCTTGACATTCTTTCTGACATCTTTGAGGTCCGGCAGCGACCACTGCCCGCGGATGGTCGTGGTTGAGGTCCGGCAGCGCCCAGTAGGCATACATGATCGTGGTTGAGGTCCGGCAGCGCCCAGTAGGCATACATGATCGTGGTTGAGGTCCGGCAGCGCCCAGTAGGCATACATGATCGTGGTTGAGGTCCGGCAGCGCCCAGTAGGCATACATGATCGTGGTTGAGGTCCGGCAGCGCCCAGTAGGCATACATGATCGTGGTTGAGGTCCGGCAGCGCCCAGTAGGCATACATGATCGTGGTTGAGGTCCGGCAGCGCCCAGTAGGCATACATGATCGTGGTTGAGGTCCGGCAGCGACCACTAGTCGCGCTTGGTCGTGGTTGAGGTCCGGCGAGGAGAGGAGAGGAGAGGAGGAGAGGAGAGGAGAAGTCAGCTATGATAAAATCTAACAACCCTCACCTGACAGGTGGGGAAATACCCAAATTTGTTTGTGCCAAAATACTGGTACCCCCAAAACCAATGGTTTCCCTAGTAAAATGACATTATTTTGGTGGGTTATTGCTTACCCTATGGCTTGACACATATCCATATAGGAAACTGGAAGGGTAGGGTAAGATAACCAAGGATTTTATAAACTAATTGCTATAAAACAATAACAGCTATGAACTACCTTCACTTTGATCATTGGTTTATAAGCAATGTTACTGTAGGATTATCTTTGTTGAAAAATAACCCTGACCAATAATAGCTATATTTGTCATCATTGGTTCATTAAAAAAGAAGCTATAAACTACCTACAATAAGTATAAACACCATGATTGTTCATAGATAGCTATATAGTTGTCATCATCAGTTTATTAAAAGAAGACCTATAGCTATAGGTTTGTCGTTGTTGTCACCATCACGTGACACCCTGCGGCCAGCAGCCTGAGTCACCACCAGGAGTCGCCCGACGCTTCGGCCAAGACGGTCGCTTTGGGAAGTTGACCAACGATGGCTTCAGCGCCGTCAGCGACAAGGCGCCATCATGTGCCATCATGTGCCTGTTGGATGTCCACACCTCGAAATTCTGGCGCTGGCATGATCCCAAAGAAACATGACTCCCAAATTGAAGCCATGTTGATACCCTGTGCCACAAAACAACGGCCGTTTCTGAAAGCATTTTGAGCCGCACGTGGATCGTTGCGAGACTGCAAGATGAGCTGAGGGATGTGACTGTGATGTGACTGGTGAACGCCAATAGTACCACTAAATAGGTATCCGCAATCGCCATTTTGGGTCCATGCAGTGTTGGATGAATACAGTGGTAGACACCAGTTCTGAGTACCATGTGGTATCCAGCCGATGTCGGGTTCCTTTGGATTGCCTTCCCTTTGACTGGAGGCGCGCTCCTTGTGTTCGCCCATCTGCGTGCAACTGGAGCACAACCCATGTGCGTCAATTTTCATGCCACTCTTGATTTGTTTACAGAGAAGGCAACTAAGCACGTGAATCGCTCGCCTGATTTCCAGAGGCGCTTCAGTGGGGAGTTGTTAGAAGCCCGCGGAGTGATGTTGAAGAGTTTATTTGGAGTGTTGATTCACTTTGCATTTCTGCTTTGTTTGACTATGGCCTGGATGTTTCTTCAAGAGCCTTCTTTCTCATCCCTGTGTTATTTTCTTGCCAGCTTGTTTGGCTATGGGTGGAGCTTCTTTGCACCTGAGATGGCGAAGACGGAGAGTCAATTTTGTGCCGTCCAAGCCCTATTAATTTGTATTCAGACTTTGCTTGTCATTGGAATTACACAAACACGAGACCTGGCATCGTTTGACGTGGGTGAGAAGATTGCTACCATCAATACAGTCATCTTTAGCCTCGCATTCATCGACTTCAAAATGACCATGCCTTTTTATGTTTGCCAGTCAGCAGTGTTGACATATTGTCGATGGAGTTTGATCGGCGTGGCCCAGATAACATCGTTCATGATATTTGTGCCTCTTGTCTCATATGCTTTTGTTGGTGCCATAAGTGCTCTCTCTGTTCTCTACATCCACTCGAGTATTGCTGCCAAACTTGATGCTGGTGAGGTTGCATCATTGATGTTGGGATTCCGACAGATCTTGCGGGGAGTGTGTGACGGTGATCTGATTTTGGACCGTCGCACCATGACGATTGTAGATGATGCCATTTGTTTGGAGCGGGTCTTGAAGTCAGAAGGAAAACTCAGCAACAGCAATTTCCTAGATCTATTTCTTGACTCTGAAAGCCGTCAAACATTTTCAGACTTTTTACAGGCTGAGTACCCTAGCCAGTCCAGCATGCCACGTGGCTTGCGAGTGTCATTGCAAGGGGCAAGAGGACCTGTTTCCATGGATCTCTTTTATACCGCCCTTCCCCGGCTTGGTGCTAGCAGCGACTGGTGCTTGTTAGCCATGAAGGAAGATCCCCTCGAACAGTTACAGACGGCTCCTCCTGAGGCTCCACCCAACTCTGCTCCAGAAAGGATTCGCCAGCAGCCAGACAGGATCCTACCTGAAAGGAGCGGAAGCAGGAGCAGTACGTCAGAGCGTGTGGTGGCACACGATGATCTGTCTGAAATTGGCTTACTGGTCAGTGATGCGACGGGCTTCATGGATATCGAACAAGTGCACCTTTCTTTCAAGCGCAAGTCAAAAGTGAGTAATATCGAATCTGGCATGCCTACATTGAGAAAGTTTATTCGACCTGCAGACTGGGATCGCATTGAACAAATGTTCAGCATAGTAACCAATCTTCAACCACCAGATCGACACGAGCGCTGTTACTTCCGGCGTCCCACGTTTTTCCGTGTGCCTGGTGAGTCGCGAAGGTACTTATGTGCACGGCACACCTCCTTGAGATTGGCAGATGAGTCGCCAGGAAGGCCTACTAGGCATTTCTGGATGCATCTTGGAGAATTTGACTTGAGCAAAATTCACAGGCTCTGGGAAGGGCAACTTGAGAACGTTGAGGAAGAGCAGTAAAGGAACGTGGCTTTGGATCGCTGTTTCCTGTTCCAGGTTTGCCCTGACGTATTCCACTTTGCCAAAGTCGACTCTGAACACGGAACTGGCCATGGAAGCTGTCACGTGTCCACAAAAGCTGCTGCTTTTAGCGACAATTGGTGAATCATGAAGTACGAATAGTGGTGGATAAAGCGACAAAGCAGCTACTCGTACCGCAAGATTCTGTTATAAGATGGATTTTCAGTGATTAATTGTTAAGAATGGCTACTCTTGGCAGTTAAAATGGTTGGCAATGGCTTAATGATGGTTAGTGATGGATAATGTACTAATATGTTGTAGTGGTTGACAACAAGATGTTGGTTTTGGGAAATACGGTTAACAATAATGGATGCAATTGTTTACTGATCATGAATGATGGTGGTTAGCCATTGTCGCTTAATGTCAATTATGATTTATACAAAACGTGCTTGGTCGCTACCACCACCACTGATGATGGGTGTTCAGTAATATGATTCAATGATTAAAACATGCATGATAGCCGGAAATATGTTATGTTTTTTTGATTGGTATGACAATCTTTAAGAACACTGGCCCCGAATTATGCTTGTATTTTTGCTCCATCGCCGATGAGCAACCGTGGGTAAACATCATAATCATCCAATAGAGTCTTCCTCAACTGGAATGGATAACCATTCTGGCGATATCAACTATGCACATCAATTTGTCAATGAAATCCATCATTATCATCACCATCATCATCCGCGTCATCATCATCATCATCATCATCATCATCATCATCATAAAAGATAGTGAACTGCGAGTTTTTGAACACCGGATCTTACGTATAGCCAACTTTATTGTGCTTCACCCTTCCAGACCCCACGAGTCGTCGCGCCGTCGCACCACGCCAGGTAGAACGCTGGGTCGGCATCCATGGCATGAGTGGCATCGTGAAGTCCATGGCAGAGGGGCTGGAAGTGCATCAGGAGACCAAAAAGCGATGATTTGTTGGAGCTTGTTGGATTGGATCCAGTTCATCAAGCTACCATCCGATCCAGTTGATGATGACCCAATTACCATCATCTAAGGGTGAACATCAACAGTTGATCATGAATTCATGAGGTGGATGAAATTCATGACTAGTTGGTGGTTTGAATCATGTTTTTTGTTTTCCCTATTATTTATTAACACATGGTTGGTTGACTAATATTTTCATAGGGGTTGAAACCACCAACCAGATGAGCTAATCTGTTCATCAGCTGCTGATCATCAAATGATTCAACAGCTCCGACTCTTGATCTTAGGTTGATCGCTGGGGAAGCTGATCGAGCGTTCCCAAGCTTTCTCAGAGGTAGCAACCTGTTGAGGTCAGTGAAACACTCAGCTGAGAACCGTCAGCTGAGTATTGATTTGTTCATCAACTGGCTATTGATCTGTTTATAGCTGTTAATGGGGGTTCTTCAAAATTGGCCCCCCCCCCCCATTTTGGGGCGGTGTATCGCTAAGAATGAATTGCTTGGATGATTTTGGGGATCCCCTATGACTTGAGAAACAACCATATTGAGAAAAGCAAACTACGGTAAGCATGCTTCCAGGGCTGAAGAAACAAGTATGGGACTCTAGGAATGAAGAAAAGGGTGCCTCAGCTTGTTCAACAACGCCTCACCGCTGATATATGCGGCAACTCGAAGCTTAGGTGTCCAAGCTTCATGAAGGATTCTCCGTCCACGTTGCTGACAGTTAAGTTTCCAATTAAGTGGGATTAACCATGATTAACCAATGTTCATCAACAATTAGTTGTCAGGTCAATCGATTCCAATAATGTCGACCCTTATCAACCGTTTTCAACCATGATTTATGTATCCACCATTGACCATCATGAATCATCATCGACCATGATCAACCATTACTGTCCCTTATCAACTATCAGTTAAACCATTCTTCATTTCCCTTAAGCACTATTTATACAGTATAAACCATCACTATTCCTGAATCCTCAGCAACCCCCACTATACCCCAGAATAACGATGATTCACGATCATGAAATCATCAGTGATCATTAATCATCATCAACCATGTAACAACCCCTTAATGATAATTAGTAATAATCATCCATCCATTATTGATGGTTATTTGATTCAACAATGAGGGATACATGGTCATCAAATAACCCTTATCATTGTGGTTGATCATAGAAGTTATTGCTAGTAAACCCCATCATGATGATCGATAATAATCAAATAACCACGGTTGCCAACAATCACTCCTCATGACTGCTAATAATGATAGCTGTTGATTGGATGATATCCTTCATCCCATGGGATTGGATGACGATAAATGGTTCAGGAGCCATCATCCATCATCCCTGCCCAGAAAACCCACCCTGGCTGACCCCTGCCACCTGGTAAGGACGTGTGGGTGCCGCCCTCCAATGGCTTGGTGGCCGACAAGGAGGGTCATCCTTGGAGCGTTGTGGTGCCCAAGGCGCGGTGCAAACGGATGAGTCACGGCTTGGAAACGGGGCCAATTGACCAGCTTCGAAAACGGATTGAAATTCACCACCACCAACCACTAAGCAATACTAAGCACGAGCCAACCACTAAGCATCATCCAACCACAAAGCGTCAGCCACCCACTAAGCGTCATCCAACCACCCGATCCCTCCCACCTTCCCCCCCTGTAAAGCGAGCCATCCCCGCTGCCACACTGGTGCCAGGCACGCAAGACCTGGAACTTCCAAGCCGCGGTCATCGCCCACAACGGCAAGTGCGCTGAGAGACTCACCTCCTCGACGCCTGCCAAGGAGGTCCCAGGGGGATGGGGGGGTCCTGAGGGAAGGTGGGTGGGTGGGTTGGGGAAGGAGGTGGGTGAGTGGTGAATGGTGGTGATGGTGGGAGTAGCCCTGGGAAATCATCCATTTATGGTCGATTTTCTATTGCCAGGCTAGTTTACCAGAGCGTAATTAGTTTCTTTTCCTATCATTTGACCAGAATCAACAGCTGAATCATCGCATGACCATGAAGTTCAAGGATAGAACCCCCCAATGGTCATCCAACCCATGTGCGGCACAGTGGACTTGGAACCAGTTGCTGGCTTCAGCAGTTGCACGGCCACCAATAAGCGAGTGCATAATGGTGACCTGGACTTGAACAAACCGCTTGGAACAACATTCACCACAAACCACCATAGTGTCGTCCACCAAAAAACAAAACTGTTGGACACGCGCAGATTCCAGGTCACCAATGACCAATTTGAACCAATAATCTCAAGTAAATGGATGGATCATAGAAACCAAATAACTTCAAATTGGTGGCTTCCCAACGTTAGGTGCATGCCTTGTTGCGCACGAACTTCGCAGCGTCTTTGCCCAGCCACTTGGCCTCGGTGGCTGACAGGGTGATCCTGGCCAGATAAGTCGCCTATGAAGGTAGAGGTGATGTTGTGCCAGAGATGATGATGATGATGATGATGATCATCATGATGATGATGATGATGATGATGATGATGATGATGACGATGACGATGATGATGATGATGATGATGATGATGATGATGACAATGATAATGATGGTCATGACGATGATGGTGATGATGATGGTGATGATGATGCTAACGATGATGATGATGATGATGATGATGATGATGATGATGATGATGATGATGATGATGATCTTGATGATGATGATGATGACGATGATGATGATGATGGTGATGGTGATGATGATGATGATGATGATGATGATGATGATGATGATGATGATGATGATGATGATGATGATGACGCTGATGATGATGATGATGATGACAATGATAATGATGGTGATGACGATGATGGTGATGATGATGATGGTGATGGTGATGATGACGATGATGATGATGATGATGATGATGATGATGATGGTGATGGTGATGATGATGATGATGACGATGATGATGATGATGATCTTGATGATGATGTTGATGGTGATGATGATGATGATGATGATGATGATGATGGTGATGGTGATGGTGATGGTGATGATGATGATGATGATGATGATGATGATGATGAGGCTGATGGGCAAGAGTAGTGGATACTGGTCACTAACGATAGAGGATGATAAGCAACAATGATACTGGCCCAGCGCATGCTGTAGGCTATAGGCTACAGCCAGGGAATATGACCAAGACGCATGGTTCTGTAACACCACCATCACCACCACTACAATCTACTTCCTGCTTGGCTCGGGTTCTACACCATCATAGTTCGCCGAGGTGTTGGATGGATTTCTACACTCTACCTCCTTTGGCTAGGAGAAACCTATATCAGGGTGTCTGAAGCCATAGGGGACCCCGAAAAATAGTTGGTGTACCAGTATAAATGGTCAATAAGGTCAATCAACTGGATGATTTGGGGGGTGCCCCAAATTTTGAGAAACACCTATATAAATGATATCCTGGAAAAACAACAGGTGCAATCAGTTCTTTCTGGCTGGTGATAGCTAGACTGATCCAGGTGATGCTATGGAGTATGGTTCTGACCAATCGAGCTGAGCAAAGACCAGGTTTGAAACAAATCGCCTGCTGCCCTGTGGCCCGGTAATAAGCCAGGCGTGGAAAGCAGCCATTGGATGGTTTTGTCATAGGAGACCCCCAGTTATCATCCAGTTTATTAAGCATTTGTCGTAATAAACTAATCATGTTGGGGGGTCCACTATTTTTTGAGAAACCCCCAATGGAACCAAAGTCATACTTAGTAAAAAGTGTTTACTTCAAAGTTGATTCAACACCCGCTTGACTATTGCTACAACTACCAATTAGATATTTTGTGGTTTCTAAACCCATAAGGGATTAAAAAGATGGCTGGTTTATTGCTACAAATAGTCAATGTTAATGATTTGGGGGGTACCCGTATTTTGAGATACCGCTAGATATAAATCACTGTAATTATGAGCAACCATTCCGATGGTATTGAGATTTGACAACTTGCATCAAAACTGCAGATTCAATAGGAGACAACCCATTCGCCGATGCTTTAGAGCGAAAAGCTGCATTACGATTCCCTTGTGGTCACAACAGGTCAAGAAAACGTATTTGTCCGCTGTCCATCGCTGCTGTCCTTGCTCATACATACAAATTTATTTGTGCATATGTAGTGTGTATAAGTGTAGACTGGTTGGTGGTTTTACCAATTTCCTCTAGAAACTAATGGTTGGTTGACACATATTTTACATAGGGGTGGTTCAACCACCAACCAGTGAGATAGAATCCATGTATCTCCATTGACCCATCCCTGGCATCGCTTCCAACGAGTTCACGTCGCTTCCCCTAGGAAATCCATCGCCGGGAAGTGGCCGCTTCACGTTGAACCAGATCTACTCCTTGATCTTCGAGGCAATGCCAAGTGTTAGAGCCATAGTGGCGAATGGTGATGCAGGGTGGTCCCCCCCAGTGGCTGCTAAGTAGCAGGTTAGTTTTCACTAGGATAGATACTGTTATAGGGAGTTACTAGTTATAGTTAAATACATGTAACTACTAGTTACTAGTTTAACTATACTTGTTAGATTTGTTAGTGACCCCCAAGCTGCTAACGAGCAGGTTAGTTCACGTTGGGGTACCAGTTGTAGAAGAGATAACTATATTGAATGGTGGCGAATCTAAACAAACGGATCTAGCCAGGGGGGCACCACTCTGTGGTGATGGCTGCACCAACAGTAAGGATGTGACCATGTAGTAGTGGATCAAACTTTTGGTTGTAGCCATTGCTAGGGCTGGATGTGCAGCTGGGGTTAGGGAAGCAATGGTTAGCTACGCCCTGTAAGGCACCTGAACGAACCCCCAGCAACCATGGGAGCTGTGACTGGGGATGGCTTGCACAGGTGCCCCGAGGTGTGATGCCTGGCCATTTCGATGCGGCGCCCTGGTGACAAAGTGGATGGCATTTTTTGTGCAGGGCAGAATGCAGCGAACAGTGTAGAAGCATCGAGTTGTTGTTGTTGTTGTTGTTGTTGTTGTTGTTGTTGTTGTTGTTGTTGTTGTCATAGTTGCTGGCGATGTGGTTGGGTTTTTTTGTTTTGGCGCTGCGCTAAGGCTTTCGTGGAGAATGAGCCTACTTTGTGACTTGGCAAAGGTGGAAATGGGTGAATTTGATGGGCTGGTGGTTCGGGGCGAGGTCAGGAGCCGTTTGGGGCATGGCCCTTTAATACAGGGGAGGCAAGGGGCTACCTCAGGGGTGGCCGTTCACCAAATGGCAGAACTGAAGTCAGCATGAATTGGTGGTGCTTCGAATCTGTTCTCGGCCATCATTTCCTCACTGCTTCAAGCAGTTTGTTTGGGTTATCCATAGAACTTCGTGATCAAAGAACCCCTGCAGCTTTGTGGGACCATTGATAACGCCACGGCACTTTGGTGCTTGGTGTTTGAAACCTAGCATCAACCACTTCGAACATGAAGCACAATCACCACAAGATGATTCATCAACCCTTGCAGTAGTTACTATCCACCAAGCCTTTTGTAACATTACACATTGATAGCACTACATATCCGCAATGATTTGGGGAAACTGCTGAATCTATCAGAAGCTTGGTGCACCATGGATGACTTTCCTCCGCACTGCAGCGCCATGACGACTCTTAGGCGATGGTTGTCCTCCAACACCGGAAAGCTGCAACAGAAAGCGGAACATGAGGTGGGAGACGTGGAGATGAAGCTGAGGGTGAGCAATGAATGCTTAGATTTCGTGGGTAACCCCCGCAAAAGAGTATGACAAGTATGTGGGTTCTGGATGGTTGGATAGCAAATAATTATCCGAGATTGAATTCAATAAATGCTTGGTGACTGAAAAAAAACATGCGAAATTAAGGGTTTGGATGGATTTGGGTTGGATTTCTTGATTACCAGATGATTGGAGACCAAAATTTCAAATTACCATCATTTTGGACGGAGTTGGGGGTGCTTTGTGAGACCAGATGAAGATGTGAAGTATTCTGAATCAGTAAGACCACAGTTTCATTGTGCTGCTACATAACTGCTACAAGCGACCATCCGTCATGTAACTCATCTACAATCGTTGGATCCATCAACCATGTACAGAGACATGCTGAGACTCTTTTGTACACACAATCGGCAGGAAAATCCCCACCACTTCGAATAGCACGACCCAAATGCTTCATCACTTGCTCCGCGTATGGTATACTTACCCACATTTTCCAATAAAATCACTGAAATTAAGATATCTACCCTACATGGACCTTTTCGGTAGCGATCTGCAAGTCCAACGCTTGGTTTTTCCAGTGGTGGGCCTTCCAAGTGCGACCTTGCCTGAGTCGCCCAGAAGTTCCCTGCCTCGCCTGTGGAGGTTTGGACCGTTTTGAGCTCTCCGCCCTTTGGAAAGAAGCACAAGGCGCGGCGGATGCCTATCAGCCATAGCATTTGGTTGCTGGTTTGATTGACATGTTTAAGATTTTCCCTAGTATTCCCAAATGGTTGGTTGGTTGACTCGTATTTTGCAGAGGGGTTGAAACCACCAACCAGATAGGATTGATGGTCAAATTGTTCCAAGGGGAGTCACTGTCAAACATGATGTGCTGAACATCAATGAACCATGAACTATGTATGGCTCACCCGTTGTGGTTCACCAACAACTTCCAGAATGGTCAAGCGGCTAGTCATTGGATGATGATGCTTGGAAACTAACATGGACCCTACCAGAAATTTGTCTTCCTTTTGTGCGGAAGTGGTCATCCAAGTCCTAGGATAGTCAGTTGCGGTTGGGTTCCAGGAGTGCCTCAATGAACCATTAGCCATCATCAACTTTTGACCGGTTGTTTTTCAAAATAGGAAACCCGACAATTGGTGGGTTAATTACTAGAAATGATTGATATTGGATGATCTGGGGGTACCCCTATGACCTCAGAAACCACCAATGAACCAATGTATGAAGCTTTTCATACCTTTTCCCGAAATGAACCACCGGGTTGATAATGGGCCGTTCCATAGGTTAAGAACTGATTATGAATGGTTGACAATCCACCATTGATTGGTGTTTTCCCAGGGTTTCATTATAGAATATGGTCAAAATCCAGTGCCAGGTTAGTTGAATAACGAAAATTTCTAACCGTAACCAAAATTACATTGTTAAGAATCAGTGATGCATTGAAAGGTGATTTGTTATCCAAGTTCAACCATGGAACGTCATTATTTAGCAGTGTTGACCTTTTTTTTTGTCTCAACCCGCCAAGCGCCAAAACGGCTGGTCGCAGACGCAGTGTTGATGACATTGTTCAACCACCCATCAATCAGCCACTAATTCGTGATGATCCGCCAATTAAAGTAATAACCACAGAATGATACTCCCCAATGCCTGCTAAGTAGCAGGTTGGTTCACTAGGTAACTACCAGTATATAGAAGAGATAAGTCTACTGGATGGTGGCGAATCTAAACCAACGGATCTAACCAGGGGAGACCCCCCACTCCGTGCTTCACTACAATCGGGGCCCCCAGCAGTTATAAGTTGGGAGGTCGTTCCTACAACTGGTTGAATTCACCCTAAGTCAAGTAGCCAAATAAACCAACTTACAAACCCAGTTCATTAACCCCACTCAATTAACCCTAGTTAGTTAACCCCACTAGTTAAGTAACCCTAGTTCATTAAGTCTACTCAATCAACCCTAGTTCATTAACCTTACTCAGCCCTAGCCAACCTTAGTAAACCCTACCACTGGTTGGGGTCCCCACCTTGTAGCCTCCCCCTGCTTCAGCCTTGGAGGCCCCACAAGAGTTCCTGGAAGGCACGGCCAAAGAAGCCGAGGTGCCTTGACCTGTGGCACCAGTGCGTCCCACGGGGTCCATGGGATGCTACTGGATGCGTCACCCTGCAAGGGGCAGGTCGCCCTCCCAACAAAAAAATGTCATGTCTCCATGTAACCACAGTTATTAGGGGAGATTTGTCAGCAGAACCATGGTTATAAGGTTAGTAATACAAGCAGAATCATGATCATTATTTACCATGGTTAGAAGGTTTTCATGGTTATTATCGGGTTTCTAGGGGTTAGTTCAGGTACTTTATAGGGCGTCATTACTCCAGATTATAACCCCAGCTGCATTTCCATGTAGCAGTAGTGAGTCCATTCGTCACTGCGTAGGTGGTCGAGCTCATGCTGTCCGCTGTGGAGAAAGCAGTGGCTTTGGCTCCCGGGACCTTGGGGATGCGGCAGGTGATTCCGGTTGATTGACAATGGCGGTCAAGCATGGTTGACAACGGTAAACCGTGGTTGATACTAGGAGACAATCATGAAAAATGATAACCCACAGCGGGGTGTGATGACTTTGAGTGATGCTAAGCGGCAAACCTGGTATAGCGCAGCTTGCAACTTCAAATGGTGATATTGTACAGCTGGTTGTCGCCATGGGTAAGAAGCTGGCCAGCGCAGTGCTACCCAGCGACGTAGAAGGCTAAGATATCCGGGATAGCAAGATGGTTTGGATTAGCAGTCATCATTCTCTAGGAAACCCATGATGCCATGATCATCAAGCCATCGAGTCATCAGCCATGCTTCGACTATAAGCCCCAATATTCACCAAACTAACAATCATAACTCACCACTTTAACCACTACCACTCCACCTTGTCATGATGTTTCATGGTTCACAGTCCTAATCTGGCTGGTGGTTTCAAACATGTTTTATTTTCCCAAACGTGATTATTTACAAATGGTTGGTTGACTTGCGCATATTTTTCATGAGGGGGTGGTTCAACCACCGACCTGTAATTGACTCGATTCCTATACATTATTATACATTCTAAGGCGCCACATCTGATTGACAGTGACCAAGTCCGAAACTGAGCTGGGTTCTCCAGGACCTTGGCTGGTGAGACGGGTGCGGTGACCAACCGCAAGTTGCAGCTATGGGGGGCGGCGTTGCCCATCAGTCGCCGCCTGGCTACTACTGAGTGGTTGATGGTGGTGGCTTGATGGATGATGCTTGATGGTAGGGTGAGTCTTGATGTTTGGTGGTTGATGGTGGTGATCATCATGGTGAATGGTGGTATATGGCCTGAGTATTGATGGTGAACTGTGTGGTGACTATGCCTTTATTCAATTATACATGGTGTGACCCAAAAACTGGGTCGCTTCCCTATGACTACCATTTGATGGTTAGTGGGTAGCGCCATGGACGAACCCTGACCCAGAAAAGGTTTGTGAATGAGATCCTGGCGCGGCTCGATCTGAGGCTAGGAATTCAACAGGGTTGGGGACCTGGCCCCCAAGAAAGGATGTACCAAACGGATGTGTTGTGGACAAACCTTGAACTCGATTCCTTGGTGAGTGATGACTCACCTATACCCCTCATTGTTACTCCATGCGTTCCAAAGGTGGGTTTGAAATCTTGGTAGTGCCAGAGATCCTTTCCAGAATAAACCACTCTTGTACTCTAGCTAGGAAATCATGCAACAGCCGAGCAAGATTGGTGGTGCTTTATCGCGGCAGAACTCCAGGTAAACCACTGAGAAGAATGGGGGTTGGGGGATTGGCCCGATGAAATTCAACGGGAGTGCAAGAAGCACACCTTCGTTTGACAGGAAACCACGGTTTTTGTCGGGACTGGACCTTGGGGATTTTCTTCAACATAAATGTGCTGATCCAAAGGTGGGTGTGTCCAG
>VSDK01021871.1:995735-1120988 GCA_009767595.1 Symbiodinium kawagutii
ATGTTAGCCTCAGTCCTTCGAGAGGCATAATTAGAGTTCAACCCTCAGATTTGCGCCAAAATTCAGCTGCCAAGCCGGGAGAGGTTCGAAAAATCACTCAGCCATCATTCCCACCAGCCCAAGCAACCCAAGCCGGCGATCGACGTCACGGCAGCACACACGGCTGGAGAAGCTCATGCCTTGCTCAGTTTCCCCTCAGGCTGGGCCAGCGCTGATGCGGTGGACTTTGTTTGGTCGGCAGAGCATCAGATTGGCATCGCAGGCGCTAGCTGCTGGTTGAGGCTGGTGAGTGATGAGTGATCAAGGATGGCATGACTATGGGTCAATATTTACCATCAATACTGGGGGACAACAAGCAACAATATAGGGAAAACAATGGTTAATGATGGGGGAACCAGGGGGACTAAGGGTTTTGACCCAGACCCGACTATGACTATGGTTTTGGTCAATAGTGGTTTAGAATGGTTGACTATGACTCTATGGTTTTAGAATGCTTGACAATAGCTCCTGTGGCTACAGGAGATAATTAACAGTAATGAGTAATGATGGTCGATGAGGATCGCAAATGATGGATCAACATGTTAAATCAAGTGATTATGCGATCAACATTTTGTTGCTGGTGAGTTCTCGCATAGCCATGAAGGTGCCAGCCACGGTTACTCACCAGCTGGCCACGGAGCCAGGATGATGCTAGCTCTTATGATTGTAATGACTCGTATACCGGGCATTGGTCTCAAACAGCAACTGACAAGGATCAAGTATCAACCGCAATGGATGGCTTGAATTGACTATACCTCCATCACCAATATCGATTTGCAGTTGCTATTGCGACAATTTATAATGATGAACCAGCGAACCAAATATAGGTTTATACCTGTTACAACCAACTGATACGTGTTGAATCATGTAGCTACTGGTTGTGATCGCTCAAACAAACAATTCAAACAGCAGTTATAACAAACATGGTTTATAACAAGCCAGTTGTTCAACGATGGAAGGCAACCTTGTTGTGATCGCTTGTTATAAACCCATCATTAACCATTGTTTTCCCTATTGTTTGGTTGGTTGATGTAAGCCATTATTGTTGGTTAATATTGGCTCATAGCCTTATAAACCATCGTTGGCTGCTTCACCATCTTTGCAACCGTTGTGAACCCCCCAGGTGTGCCCAAGCCTCAGTGCCTCAGGCGACTGGTTGAGTTCCGTTCCCGAACGCGCTTCCACCATCGAAGCCGCATGGATTTCGGGAGTTCGCTTGGCGGATCATATCGCCCCTTGGCCCAGCGGCCCGTGTGACATGGGGGGAATCCATGGTGACGGGAGGTCACCGTGGTGCTGGGTTGATGATTGATGATGGCTGAGATATGCTAATGTGATGGTTAATATGATGGTGAATTGACGCCTAATATGATGGTTGATATGATCATGAGTTGATGATTTTTATGATGGTTGATTTGATGGTGTATTATGGTTGATGGGGGTTGATAAGCCATGGTGAATGGTGAAAGATGCTGAAAAGGTCACGGCCAAAACACAATTGTGAATGATTAGTTTTCAGCTGGGGCATGCGCAGCGAAGCGCAGTTGGGTGTCAACCAGCTGGTTCCACTCCCTCAATTCATCAGCTGGTTCTTAGAGCTGGGTTCTACCGAGAAGTGGTGATTCATCCGGGTGGATACTAGGTCTAAGGTTGGCAGTTGACTGTTAGAGAGTGGTTGTGAATGATCAACTACTGGTGAATTACAGTGACATGAATGCTTCCTGGATTTTAATGGTGGTATGGCTGGATGTGCAGCCGGGGTTAGTTCATCCTAGTTATGAACCCTATCAGGTAGCTATGCACGCCTGTATGACTTAACCATTGTCACTTAATTACCGGTCACTAACTGGGCATGCACATCCCAGTAGCCGTGGTTAAGAAAAAACGCTAAGCATTGTAGAGTTGGGTGGTCCTGTGTAGAGCTATGATCATCGTCATGCATGGCCAGCTGGAGGCTGGTCACTCCGCAGATGATGCTGGCGTGGAACTAGGCGGCTGATGGCATGGCTGTGAGGAGTGCTGTGGCCATACCAAGATATCCTTCCACCTGGTGGACATTTGCACCTGACTGGCTGGAGAATCACAATATTTTGTTGCTGGAAACCTGTAGAAAACCATCCGCAAAGAGTCCTGATTTTCCATTGCCTGGTTGAGGGTAGCAAGCAGGTACCTAATCTTATTGGTGACATGCTATGACACCTCGGGGCAGTCTAATGTTCAACCATCATCGCTTGATTGACGCGCAGAGGCCCAACATAGTACCGCATTTCGTACACTGAAGAGTGACACTGGTTCTTGGCCACAAGAATCAACCAGAATCTGTAGCATCATGATTCATGATAGCTGTACCACCCATACCCTTTTACCATTTTGTATATAATGGTTCCAAATCAGCCGGCCTTAAACAACGGCACATGGCCCTGCAACCAACGTGACGCCGATCCAGGAACTATCTTTGTTTGCTCCAGGGAAGCCATTTTATCGCTCAGCCATCAGCGGAGGTGACTTAATAGTTGTCATGAACGCGTAGTGCTTGAGCTCAATGAGCGCTTAAATGATATCATTTGGTTGGTGGTTTGGAACATGTTCTTTGCTTCCTATTAATCATTAAGAAATGGTTGGCTGACTAATGTTATGGTTCAAAACACCAACCAGTAATGAATGAACTGTTTCTAAGCTTTGTGGCTTTCATGATCAGGGTGAGTGGCACCTGAATAAAACCCAAATGATTCTGCTTGGACGGCTACTGCGGAACTGATGTTGCCCCTAAGGGTTGGTTGAGACAACCTGTTGCCGCTGGTTATATCGCTGGTGAAAAGCAGCCGTTGTGATGCAGGATTTTTGGGTCGACTCTTGTTATTTTGTGGGATTTTGTTGTCGGATAATGCGAATCCTCAGATTTAGATACTCCGGAACATCAGCAGGATCGCTGGGTTCTGATTAAGGCCTATGTTTTCGCCGTAGGTGGTTTCGTTGGTGGGTTTATTCACGGAGGTCAAGCATCATTAACCCTTGCTAAAGATCATTAGCTAGTAGGAACACTCATTGAATCATCATTTGTTTTGGATTTGTTGGAATTCCTGATTTTTTAGTCTTGGTTGGCCGATCATCGTTCATCATTGACTAGCCACCGGGATTAGATGGGTTTACCATGTGTTGGTTTCTTTGGATTGTGGTACCCCTGAATCATCCATCATATAAACATTTTTTTGTAATAAACCACCCATAACTTTGGGGGTTCTCTATAATGAGAACCCCGCGTATGGTAGTTGTTGAATCACTCTTGTTGGTGATGATCCCTTATTATTGCACATTGTTAAGCTAGCTAATCCACATATACTCCACCTAATATCATTGACATAATGAAACCTGGTTGTTCACAACTTATTTGTCCATTTACTAGATCATTAAACGATCAGATTTGCCATTCATATGCCCGCGAAAAATCCACCCAAGATCCACCCTTAAAAAATCCACCCAAGATCCACCTAAGATACCAACAATACGCCAGTGTACTTGGTTGTTATGATTGGTCAAGCGTCAATGTTATCATTAGTAAACGTAATTTACCATGTTTACCATCAATATGCCCACTAAAAATCCACCAAACATCGACAATCCACCCAGTCAATCCACCCAACATCCACCCAACATCCATCGACAAACCACCTCTAGTTACCTAGTTAATCCACCTAGTTAATCCACCTGACATCCACTTACTTAATCCACCCAAAATCCTCCAAAAATCCACCTTACATCCACGAACATCCACCTAAGATCCACCCAAGATCCACCTAAGATCACCACCATCAGCCACCAACCTCCACCGCTGTCTGTGGAGGCGAGTCGGGCGGTGCCTTCGTCCCGGTGAACGCCGACTTCGGCAGCAGCGGCAGCGATGCAGCGGCGCCTTGGTGAAACGGAGACGTGACGCGGAACCAGTGGGGAAGCAGAGTCAATGGTAGAACCAGTTTTACCCAATGGTGTATCACTAGCTGGTTAATGATCATGGTTAACTAGCTGGTTTAGCTGGTTAATGATAGGGGATAACAACTAGCGACTATAGGGGATATGCCAGCTATATATGGCTATGGGTCAATATTGATCAACCAACGTTCATGGGGGATTTCCACCAACAAAACAAGGGAAAACAATGGTTAATGGTGGGGAACCAGGGGTACGGGGTTTTGAGCCACAGCCATATTATAGAATCTATAATCTATAATCTATAACCAGTTGGTATAGATTTGATATACCATAATATAGTTCTATAACCAGTTGTGTCATTAGATTTATTAAGTTATAGAACTATATTGTGGTATAATTGTATGATGGTGTATAATCATACCATTATGAATGATCAGATTCATGATACCCATGGTGTAATGGTATAATGGTATCCATTCCAGTCTGAGCTATTAGCTTCATTAGTTCATTATACCATTATACCATCAATCAGAGTCAATGGTAGGCAGATCCAATGGAAGCTTCCTGTGACACACCACTAGTTGCTTACCAGTTGATTAACTGAATTAATTAATCAGAGAACTAATACCATCATTAAATAATCAACCCATGGTTTAATGGTATAACCATGGTGATTATACCTTGACTTGGAACGCATGAGAGTCAAGGTCGAGGTTCTAGTCAAGGTAGGCTAAGGACATCTGACTACCATGGTTCTAGGTGGTGATTACCCATGGCTACTACCATTGGCTAACTACCCATGGTTCTAGGTGGAAAAGTGAAGGTAGGCCAACTACCATGGTTCTGATCTGTAGATAGGTGTAGTACATTGTAAGCACCCATGTACAGAGTGGTTTCCCCCTGCTGACTTAGGGTAGTTCAGTAACGACCAGTTTTAGAGCTGAGGTGAATGATTTAGCCAAGAATTAATGAAGGCGACTAGTTAGGCCTGGTTCTTGGTAGTATCATTCGAAAATGCTCTAACCTCTGATTGCTAGATGATTTATCCATGGGGTAATCAACTGGTAGTAATCCCTTTGCTTCCACAGAGTGGGACCCTTCGTTCCCCACATGTGCGACACCGATCCGGCTGTAGGCGTGGGTGGATCCGGCAAGCCCGAGAGGAGGCGGCAAAGGCAAGGGACGAAAGGCGGGGTCGAGTGAGGCCCTCGTGACCTGGGGAGCAAGGAATCAAGGAACCAAGCACCCAACCAAGTAGATATGAGATGACTAACTGGTTGGTGGTTTGATTGTCATTTTTTTATTTTCACTGGTAATCATTAACAAATTTTTGGTTGACTAATATGTTTCATAGGAATCAAGGAACCAACCACCCTATATGAACAGGTATCTTATATTGAGGGTAAACTCATCTAACTCATGGTCAATTCGATTTGCTGACTTGGTGGTTTTTCAAAATAGGGATACCCCCAGATCCTTGAAAAACCCTCATTACTAGTAGTAACCTACATTTGTGGGAAGTTCCCTATTTTGAGAACCCCGCGTGCAACCAGGTAGATGTGACTAATGGTCATCTAAGTAATATTAACGGGTATCCAACTAATTTACCTGGTTATCTAATCATGACTAATGGTTTACACCAAATTCGTATATAACCACCTATAGTAATGGTAAACCCATCTAACTAATGGTTGGTTTGATTTGCTGATTAATGGATAGCAACGGTTGAAAATACGATAGTAGGGGATATGCTATAATTCGATGAGAATGGCAATTTTGGTCAAGGCTTTATCCATCAATTTTATGAGGGATAATAACCAACAAAAAGAGCGAATACATCGGTAAATGATGGTACACAAGGGGTATGCGGTTTTTGACTCATAGCCATATAACTATTATGTAACGATAGTATAGCTTGTTATGATTATGGCCAACTTAGTGAAACCTATATGAGGATAAATAACCATAAAACTTGATATAGCCAGCCACCAAGGAGCCAACCAGTGGTTAGCAATAGTATAGCAGTAGTTCTTCTTACCCATGATCACACAGTATTGAACATCATGGGTAACCACTAGAACATCACGGGTAACCACCAGATGTTGATCTAGTTAACATGTGCATGTTTCTAGAATATGAGTGATTCAACCAAGCCTTGTGACCCTTCTTGTTCTTACTGAGTGGGTGAGTCATTTGTATGATTGGTACCCCCCAGTGGCTGCAAGCTTAGGTTAGTTCACTAGGGTAACTGCCAGTTACAGAAGATGTAACTATACTGAATGGTAGCGAATCGAAACCAACTTTCAACCAGGGGAGTATCACTCTATAACACCTATCCCAAACCTGGGGAGACGAACATCAAAACAAATACTATATGTTCATTTGGGGGATTGAACATTTGGGGGATTCTGCCCTTTTTGTTGGGATGGCTGGTTAAGGCCCATGGCCGCGGCGTTTCTCAAACTAGGGGACCCCAAAAAAGGATGGTTTATTACTAAAAATGGATCATATGGGATGATTTGGAAGTACCCCTATGACTCAAGAAACACCATATAGTTGTTGTTTAACCACTCTTGTTGGTGATTATCCCTCATTACTACCCATACTTATACAACCATGGAAAATAATAACTTCTTGATACATCTTGCGTCAATCGTTGCTATATCCTCTATTATTTTTGCTTATCAACCCCAGTTTGATCAACCATTATCAATGATTAGAAGCCCTATGTGACCAGAAGAAACCACCATATTGGTCTTACACATCGTCGTCTCATTCTTAACCATCAACTCCTGAGCCTCGCCTCGAAACTCCAAGCGTGGCAGGGATCCGGCAAGTGGAAGGGTAAAGGCCGCGGCTAGCGGTGGATGAGTTGTACATAGCGTTGACCATGGAGCCAGGTGGCACGAGCCGGCGTGTGGAAAACCCATCTGCTGGTGTGGAGTGTTGGTCTTGAAACTTCTGGGTGGATGAGTTTTTTGCAAATTGCGGAATAAGTGTTGGTCCAGCAGGAAACCTTAAACCCTAAACAGTGTTGCTGTTTCAAATTGCGATTGGTATTTGTAACTCGTGGATTTGGAATTAGCTTGGGGCAAAGGAACATGGATGTGGAGACCCACATAGAACCATCATGATATTAATGTTGTTCAGCATTGTTTGTTCAGAAGAGACCTATGCAAAATTAGGTGTTTCTTCACATTGACATGTTATCTGGTCCTAGGGTGTTACTTCGGAATTTTCGGAACTTGCACCATGTATCGTTGGTTTCGCTCATGAACTGCATACTGCACACATGGATTACACAAGTTTTTTTTCCAGAACCTGAGTTCATCGAAGCTCGGGTTGATGGTCAAAGGTGGTGGTCAATCACAGATAGCTACTAGGTTTGACTCAGAATGGTTCCCAACCCGAAATTGTCTCCCAAAAATATAGATTATATACCATCATTGGCTATTTTTGGTTGATATCTATAGGAAATTATACACCAACAGATCCCAACCTAATACTAGCCATGATTGATCAGGTGATCAACATCCCGATACAAATCAGATCAACCAATAATTTCCCATCATTCGAATCATCACAAAACCCAACGCAACAATGGGAGAACTCAGCGCGACTTGATGAATGAGTTGGCTGTTTGAGAGAGATGAATCACGTGATCTATCCAGGTGTTGGCTGACTGGGTTTCATAAACCGGGATTGTGTGAACACAAAGAATCTCCATGATGACACACCCTGAATGCCTCCCATTCCATGATCTCAGCAGCGTTTTTTGGGTGATGAGTGGCCCAACGAGAGGGGATCGAGCAAAGGTGATCTTGGCAGAGTAGTTTGCAATATGTTCTCCTCGAACCTGCAGAAGGAGTGCACTTTTGGAAGTACACTGGTCAACTTTTCCGTGCAAGAGAACTGCCTTCGTGCGTTCAGAGGACTGCAAGGTCTTTTCCCATAAATCAATAGCCATATTGGCTCACAAAAAACATGATCAAGAGCGAACTCCAAAACAAATCAAAACGAGTTGAAGAGTGAGTTCAACAACCAGGCACGTCTTATGAAAGTGATCTACTTATAGCCTAAAGGCCTAAAGCTTTAGCAAACAAAAATCAGCCCTTTTCTTTGCTTTGCCACCTTGGCAGCCATGATGCAGTTTCCGGGGGGACACCCTGCCATGGCAGCTGCTTATGGTGGCTTTCAGCAGCCTGATCCTTTTGCCTTTCAAGGGGCCTTCCCTCAAGGGCAAATGAACCAAATGGGGCACCTGGGCACAGAAACGTTGTTGACACTGTGGGTGAGCAGGCAAACGAGTGATTTCTTGTATCAGCCAATGATACCCTGGGTTCTACAGGAAAAGTTGACTAGGTGTTTACTATCGCTTGTGGATAGTAATGCAAATCTTCCGAGTGGTATTTCTACAGGAAAGGTTGGCTAGGAAGGAAGCCTAGTATCTGTTCAGCCAGTGATTCAGCAGGGTGATCAAACTAGCGATTTCTACTAGGGAAGAGTAGCTATGGCCAACAAACACCAACCATAAGCTGTAGGAAACGACGGTTGATGGATGACGCTGATTTCTTGGAAATGAATGGTTGACGAGTTACCCAACAATAGCTTCAAACAGCAAGCAATTTGATGTAAACATCATCTAGTCATCAAGCAGTTTGAGTCACCCAACATCAACCTTCTCAGGTCACCAGTAATCAACGCGCTTAAGTCACCCAACATCAACCAGCCACAGCACTTTTGAAGGTTCCCCTGAGTGCGGCGGAGGCTGATCCGCTCTCTAAGGTACCAAACTCCAAGTCAGCCAGCCGGCGGAAAGGCTTCGGGCAAATCCAAAGGTGGGGCCAGAAATCCGGGGACGACCTGGGTGGATGGTGATGTTTGCTGGTGGACGATGGTGATGGCGTTGATGGTGGTGATGATGGTGGTGATGATGATGGTGATGTTGATGTTGCTGGTGCTCTCTGCTGACAGTGGCTTTTCACGATATCAAGAAATGTACACTTCACTGCAAGATGGGCCCCCGTTTTATGCGATCTTGGAGCAGTGTTGGTGCGGATTTTTGCGTGTTGACTTCGGTAGTCGGTTGATATCCTACTTTTGTTGGTTATTATTCACCATTAGTTGGTTGGTCAATATTGACCCATAGCCATCTTGGTGGCTTCTTTGCTCTTGGTCGCTTGGTTGGATGGATGGATGGTGGGTGTTCACTGGGGTGGTCTCTGTGCTGGAAGCTGCCCATGACGGGGGCACCTAAGCCAGGTAAGGGCGGCTCCAAAGGAAGTTCCAACGGAAAATCCAACGGCAGCCAGAATGGCAACTGGAGCAACGTGGCCACCGGGGAGGAGCCGGGGTGGAAAGGGGGTGAAGGGGTGAGCATATGATTGCTGATGATAAAGGTTAATCAGTAGCATGATAGGTTGATGATGGTGGTTAATAAGCAGTAGGTCTTCGCGCGATCTGATTGAGCGAGCCTTGAGCCCAAAGGATGAAGATCGGCGACCAGGCATCATGGGTGAAGTGCTTCGTAAGGCTTCCTCATCCATTGGCCATGAGAGCAATTGTTTTGCGAGCAACTCAGTCTTGAGAGTGAAGCCAATCTTCATAGGATGGACTTGTGATTGACTATAGCATGAATCATTTTTACACTTCCAGATCTATCATTGATTGAGTATTGTAGCCGCGGCTACGATTGCCAATGTGTTCTGTTTATCGTTTACTTAGCATGGCAAATGCTATGTAATGCTACTGGTGACAGTGTGTTTGTTAGATCAACTTTAAGGACTAAAATCAGTAATTAAACTAGTACTTGGTAATTCAGCATCGTTAGATGTTAATCAGGAATGAACCATGGACTGACCAACAAATCAGTAGTTTGCTTCTACTTCCCCATGAATTATAACCACATTATAAGCTTGGTTACTGGGGACAATGGTTATACACTACTATTAAGCATCAATTACTGCTATATAACCACTACTTAGCAACTACACAACCATGGTTACTGCTATACAACCATGAATGACCGTTCAATGGACCATCAATAGTATATAGGCATTACTATTTACAACCATGATTGCTATATAAACCGTTGATAGTCAATGAACTTACCATTGACTTACCATTAACCATGAATCAACAATTACTGCTATGGAACTACCTATTAACCACGTGTACTGCCATGACTAACCATCCATGGATGGGCGCTTATGGCGCGTCACGGTGCCAGGAGGCGCTTTCCGGCTTCGACGCCATGTCGGCGGCTGCGAGCAGCTACGTGAAGAAAGCGCCCAAACAGGTGCCACGGGGCGCGCTGATGCGGCACCCGGGGCTGCCTGCAGGGTGGCAGTAGTGGTGTGGTGCCAAGGCACTGGTAGATTTTGGGAATGGAAATTTGTGGGTTCGCTGTTGTTGGATGGTTTCATTGATAGTTGGGAGTACTTCCAGTTATCAGAAGAACTATTTGTCCGCCAGCGGACTGGTAATAACTATTTCAGAAACTAGGTAAAAATGGTACTGGCAACGAGTTTATTAACCAGTTATAGTAATAAAGCCACCATTTTTGGAGGTCCCCCATTTGGAGAAACCGCCATAGCGAACTTGCTAAGACCAGGTGAGTTCACTTGCGATGGTAGCCTCCAAGGGATTGGTCATGTCCAGGCTTCAGCATCTGGTGATTCATGGCGCAGCTCGCAGGTACCATGGATTGGTGCCATTGGTTACAATCACTTTTAATTCTATAACCACTCCTTCATTACTTCCCATTATCTAGAATTGTTGTATATAACCATTCTTAATAACACTAACCATTCTTCACAACATGTATGACATGAATCATTATTCATCAGATGATTCATGACATGATTCGTGACATTAGTCGTGCCATTGTCGTTAGTATTCCGCAGCGCCAGCCACTGGCTGCGCCACAACTCGCCCTCAGGTGAAAGCTCCTGCGGAGATGAACGTGCCCGACTACGAGGAGAAAAATCCTTACAGGTGCAGCCAAGCCGGAGCTGGTCCCGTGGTTAGTTGGTCCTAACGGCGGTCCGTAAGGTTTGCAGCGGGGTGGCTACTGGTGGAGTTGGCTCGCGGTCCTGTAGTTTGTATGTTGGTCCTAGAGTTTGTAGCATGTCGTGAATAGCAATTTGCCATGTTTGATGTCAATGTTTGATGATACGATACCATGATCAACGATACAAAGTGACGGTTGATGAGCCCCTGCTGCAACCACACGATCACAACCACAGGCGATGGATGATGAGTCTTGTTGATTTGTTGGTTTCATCCATCGCCTGTGGTTGTGATCGTGTGTGGTGATGGATGGTGATGGTTCGCTGATTCTGTACATAGCTGGATTTTCTAACCATGGCTCAACAAAGTGATTGGTTGAGCTTCCCTTAAGACACGGAGATCTTGCTCAATCGGATGGTCTGAATTGGCTGTTGGCACCATTCTTGCGATTTTCGGCCAAAAACTCCAAGACAAAAAAACATGATTTGGTCAAATGGGATCTAAACTAGACCATGGTTAACAATGGGTCATGCATATAATAAAGAATTGCTTAGTTACTGGGTTTTCTAAATCTAACTCTTTAATCACCATGATGGATACAGGCAACCCACCCGCTTGCGCAACTGAATCCATCATAGAAATAGATGCTTTACCTATTTTTTGCTCTCCAAAATGGTTAGGTTCAAGGCAACCAAGGGATCTTTGATCAAACCCACCTGCTGGTGCCTGGTGGTGTCTTAGAGGATAGTTTCCTGAAGAAAACCCACCTGGTGCCACCCTTGTGGTACCTTCCTGGACCTGGCTGATCAGCCCGCAGCCCTGCACAGGTTGAAGAACAACATCCGCGCCTGGTATACCGATGGCTCCAACAAGGATGTTCCGCAGCCCTACACCAGCTACCCCGAGGCCGCAGCACTGTAGTGATTCGTGGTACTCGTTAGGGTCGGTTCAGCCCTCGAGTTGGCCTTCGAACTGCGACTTGCTTCAGTGTAAACAGATGTAACCAGCAGTTGCAACACCATGACAGGAAGATGTAGAGTTTACCGTCTAAACTGTCTGAACAGGTGTAAACAAGGTAAACTAAAGATATCTCCAAACATGATTAAAGTTAAGAATGGTCTTTGGCACATTTAGGTGGCCGTTGTGAGCATCCCAGCAGCCCGAGGATTCACACATTTTAAACATCTCCAGGGTGAACTGGAGCCAGTGTATCAACCATGGTCATCCTCGCTCCACCAACCATCCATGGGTTTCTGAGACATGGCTGATGGAAAAAACAGCACTCTAAGGGGTGCTTCAAATCGGGAGTTTGCAGTTTGTCAAATTTCCAGCCAAGCAGTGAACAATTTGCAGCATTCAAGGGTTGATGGTAGTGATTCTCCCCTACTGTTGGATCTACCACCAGTTAAATCAAATCCAAGGTCAATGATGATTTAATCCTTGTTTTTCATAGACCCAGGTTGATCCTAGACCACGGATGTTCTAAATGACTCATCAATCCATGCTCTGTGATAGCATTCTTCCACCCAGGTTGATGACATAATTCTCCGACTCAAAAGCTGCTTCTGCTTCAGGCCAATCTGACGCAGCAACTGCTGAGTGCCTTCAAGAAAGCCGGTTTTCAAGCGCCCACGCCCATCCAGGCGGTACTGGGTCGGCCTCCACATGTGGTTGATTGGCTACTAGTTATAGTTTTGGCTTGGCACATGCTCATATGGTGGTTTCTCAAGCCATAGGGGTACCCCCAAATCATCCATTACTACTCTATACTAAACATATATAGCAATAAATAAACCATTTTTGAGGGTCCACTATTTTAAGAAACCACCAAATGTGTGCATTGAATCCTCTTGGATCAGAGAAAAACCCTCAAAAAGTACCATCTCGGATGCGTCAGGCGCAGGTGTGGCCTATTTTGGATCAGGGCTGGGACGTGATTGGCATTGCCAAGAGCCTTGAGCGATGGGGCTGGGGACTGCTGACTCCTGGAGCTGGTTGTCCTTGTCGCCATACCTACAATGACCATCCAGCTGCTAAGTTCGCCAGTAAGGTAAAGCACCAGTTTTTCGGGTACGCCATTCTTGGACAACCCCTGTTTTTTTTTATTATTGGTGATCATTGCTGATTATTATTTGGATATCATTTGGTGATTATCAGTGTTTTTGGAGATTATCATTCCCGGCATCGTCAACGAGGTTTGTTGGTCGTGGACGGGAGGGAAGTCAGCAACACGACCAGAGCACTGTGCTGCTATGTTGCAGCACAGCTGACATTTCCAGCCTCAAAACTTTACTATCAAACTAATCTTTGATCCGTAATCTTTTTTGGGTTACTATCAAACTAATCTCTAAGCCTCTAAACTTTACTATCAATCCACCATTATGTTGGTTTCTGTGTATTGTTCCCGTCAACTAATTAAACTAATCGGTTGATCAATGGGCTTCTGCAGCTGCTCGGGTGAGGACGAGGTCCAGGAAACCCATGGAAACCAATTCAGCATTCCTCAACTTTTGGGTTGGTTTTTGTGTTTGGAGTGTGGGACACTGTGGGTATTTTGAGATTTTTGAGTCGTTCCTTTTGAAAAAGATGCCCATCATCCGCCAAGTCGCTTCTTAAAGTAATCATCCCTTCCATTCCCTTCCCAGTATTGGCCTTAGCCCCTACCCCCTAATGTACCTCTCAGAAAACATCGTAAGACCCAACTTACCTCAGATAAAACATCACAAAAAAAACAATCACATCCTAAAATTCTGACATCCGCCGAGGACCGGCTCGGGCAAGACCCTGGGTTTCCTGGTCCCTGCGTACCGCTGGATGTGGGCCAGCCCCAGTAGCGGGGTGCGCACGTTGATATTGGCACCCACCAGAGAACTGGCTACACAGATCCATGATGAGGTCGGAAGGGTTGGGAGGTGTGATGGCATGTCTTTCCATGGTAGAGCTGTGGTCGATCTAGACACCACAACTGTGATATGAGATGTATTTGTAGTGATTGAAATCGGTCCGTAAAGGTCTATCAAATATTTACTGTGATGTTAGATATTTATTGAGATAACTTGTTTATTGGATTTATTGTGTCTATTAAATATTTGCTGTCATGGATCCGCGACTGCTAAGCTGCTGTCCCTCAAGTCATCTCAAGTCCAAGCCTGCACCAAAACCCCTGACACAGCTGGTAGGGCAACAGCGGATCTCTCCAGCACACGCACACACACACAATCTGTTGGTTCGTGGTTCTATCTAGTAGCAAAACAGCATTGCTTCCAAACTAGAGGCCTGGCCTGAAGGTGTGGGGGTCATCGTCTTCTATCCCATAGTCTTCTTGATGATCACTTATGAGACTTATCATGAATTGTCAACCGTAGACAATTCAATGATTCCAACAGACCCAATACTTGGCTGATAAGGGTCTGAAGCTGCTCTGATGGGTGACCCAGCAAATTTCTTTGCTAAAGATCCAGCGTAAACTCGCTGAAAATCACAGGATAAGTTGTTTGTTGATTTAATTTTGGGGATGAAAACGCGTGAAGACATGCGAAAGCTACCACTGCGTTCAACTTCCACTGGAGGGGCCCTTGCCCAAGTCCTTCAGTTGGCAAGGCCACAAAGTTTGCCTCAGCATCTGGCTGTTCTTCTGCATGCGCCTTGGAAGCGTACTAGTTTTGTATAGATTTCGTGTGTTGTTCTTAAACTTTATTTTCTGTTTCAAAGGCTTTCATGTGTCCTTCTATGTGTTTTCTCTTTTTGTTGGTTCTTAAATGTTCCAAAGAATCTGATATCCAATCGAGCGCCTTTTTCTTTTTGTTTGTTTTTAAATGTGCCCATTGATGTCAAATGAGTCGAGTCAATTGGATGTGATTCCAAAAATCTTTGCTTGATGTCACTTCAGCGAGCTGTGGATGATTTCAATTCTATCGTAGAAGGGATATCAACCAGTAGTACTAGTTGGTGGTTGGTTGACAAGCACATATTTCTTATAAGGCTGGTTCAACCATGTTCAACCACTAACCAGTGAAAAGCTGGTCGGTTGACAAGAATATGTTAGTGCAACTAACCAACCACCAGTACCATTCTGCATGAAATATGTCGTGCAGATGTCCGGCTGGGCTCACAGGCCCAGGATGCCTGCTAAACGAAACTCATAGCGCCCAAGCGAGGAATTCTGCAGCTGTGACACATGGCTGGAAAGGACTTATGGCATGATTCAGCTGCTGATTTACATGAAATAGATCAGGAAACCTCTTTCTTGATGATGGTAAATGACTAACATTCAATCACCAATTTTCCTGGATATGTTCCTGCAATAACCTACCATAACACATAAAAGTGTAACATGTTTTGAACTTTACCATCATTATAGCCATCAAATAATCATCAAGGAGCCATGAATGAACCATCATTTAACCACAAACGAAGTATCATTTAGTCAATGCTATTGGCATTCACCATCAATCAAGACATGAAATAGCTATCAGTTCATCACCATTACTCGTGACCATGATACGATTTATATAGCTATTGAATGCTACAAGGTCATGAAACATTACTAGTAACATGGTCATATCCTAGTACTAGTAATGCGATTGATGCTATCATGATTAATTTCCATTGACCACCACAATTAACCATCAAATTGCTATCAGTTCATCATGAACCATCATTAACCATCAATCAACCATTGATCATTGATTTATACGATTTAGATTTGCCACCATTCAGTATATCTACTTATATCTTCTATTTGCCTGGTAGTTATCCAGTTACGTGAACCATTCACAACCTCCATCATCAACCATCAACAAACCATTAGTCCACCATTGATCCTTATCAACCATCACCAGTCTGCAAGCTGGCGATCCCTGCAAGGTAGCACCACTTGTCACCATAGCGACGTAGCCACCCCAGGCGCCGCTGCTGAGGCGTCTACGGTGGCCAACCCAAGCGGGAGCAGCTCCCGGCCGTGCGAGCTGGAGCTCCCATCCTCGTGGCGACGCCGGGACGACTCAACGACTTTTTGGAGTACAAGGAGCGGCAGCGGTGGGGCCCCGGTGGTACTCATAAGGTTGGTGAATCAAGGAATGATACGGGAACCAGGGGTACCGGGTTTTGACCCATAGCCATATCAAGGAATCACTAGGACTATGAACATGGGAAAAAACAACAACAATTGTTAGCCAACTACCTGGTTGCCAATAACTATTGAGCCCCATTGGTACAATTATCATGGCCATCGTATGAGTACTCATCGCGACTACTGATGTACTCTCTTGTGGTAAGCATAGGAGCCCCTGTGATACTCATAATTGATTGAGTATTGATTGCAGTGATGAAATTTTAGAGGGTTATAATGGTTGATATTGGATGTAGTTTAGGTGGTGAATGATGATGCTTAGGTGATTCTTAGTTGATAGGATTGATGATGGTCAATAGGGTTAGGGTTTATATGATATGGAAAATTCATGGGGTGATGATGTTTGGGTGATGAATGATGATGGTTTTTCGGTGGTGAATTTATGGTTAGTGGATGGTTAAGCTGATGCTTAATTGGTGAAATGATGGTTAGTTGAGGGTTGAATGGTGGTGAAATGCGGGTTAGTTTATGGTTAAATGAATCGCTGAAGTGATGATAGGTAGATTGTGAAATGATGGTGAACATATGGTCATAGGCGATGGATAATTCATGGGGTTGCTGATGGACAATAGGGATTGATTGATGAACAACTGATGACGAAATGATGCTTAAATCATGATTAAATTGATATCATGGCTGATTCATGGTTTAAAAAATGTCTCATATTCTGGTTACAGTACTGTATTGATGGTCATTTAATGCACGGGGGATACGAACTAGCAACGGGTGTTTGACGGTCAATGGTTGGTTAATTCATGACCCTAATCAACTGCTCATGATGGGTGATGGGTAGTGAAGGTGGATAGTGGTTGATTTGATGGCTTTTTGACGGTTAATATTTGTAAATGATGACTTAATGAAAACTTTTTGATGCTGGTGTTTCATCGTTGCTTATTGGTTTTGTTGCTGACACTTTGTAATTTGGTCAATGGTGGCAAATGACGATCGAGAAGTGGCATCTACTTGAGCAGGGCCAACCGAAAGCCATTGATGGGTTCATATTCACAAGGTCAGACTGCTGGTGAATGGGCATGATTGCCATCCATAAATCCCATTTGGAAATCATGAATTTGTCGTTATCAAATCTTACGGTCGGGATGATTCAATATCAAAGCTAACCGGAATATCCATCAACACCAATACCTGCTCATTAACAGTACCCCATTGATACCCTCATTAGCAGTAGCAGTCCCAGCGTCCATTGATATCGAACTGGAACCAATCGAACCCGGGCCCAGAAAGGCTATGACCTGCCCAGGACATCAACTTGGGTGGTGTTGGCTATTGTGTCTTCGATGAAGCGGACCGGATGCTTGATATGGGTTTCTTGGATGTGCAGCGCCTGGGTCAGTTCACCATGGTAAACTGAAGCCTATCTCGTAGCTGAAGTAACCCTGAACTGACTATGTTATGAACCCTACAAGGTGGCTGAGAACCCCTATAAACGTGTTGAGTTATGTTGAGTTACCACTTGCTAACTGGACATGGCACATCAGATGAACACTCAGAGCCTATAACCATGCTGTCTTGCGAGTCAACATGACCGTAGGATGGTTGGGTGACTCTTGCTGACAGTCACTGGTTGGTCATAGCTGTTTCTCGCTGTCAGTCTACCTGTGCTGGTTTCACATCCCAGTTTTTGTGCTTCCAGACTTGAAGATGTGGCAACGCAAGCCGCTCGCAAGGTTTCGAGCTACTACCCACTAGCCATCAACTACCGCGAGCATTATGTAGCATTGTACCAGTGGCAACGCGCTTGAAGCTTCTCCCAAAGGTTTCCAATGGCCCAAGCACCAACCATCAACCACAAATCACCAACCATCAACCACCAACCATCAACCATTACCATTGGACCACTTGACTTTGGGTGTGCCAAAACGCTTCGAGTGACTGCTCCCAAGGTTTCGCATCACCCCACTGGGGTTTGCAAACGAACAAGCGCAGGTCCCGAGGTTTTTTGCACCCCAGATCCGAGCAGTGCTGGTCTGTAAGGTTTCGAACAACCAGCCACCAACCATCAATCCCATCCACTAACCATTACCATTGTACCAATGTGCCAACGGTTTGAGTGGCTCCCAAGGTTTCGAACCCCAGATCCGGGACATCATGAAGAAAGTGCCGCGCAACCGACAGACCTTGATGTTCAGTGCCACGTGGCCCGAAGAGGTCCAACAACTGGCGTGTCTCGGTGCACAGGGGGATGGCCGCATCAGCATCGTTGTGGTTGGTTGAACAATAAAAAGACACCAGAAGTGGCTGGTAAGGACTGGTATTTTTCTTGGTAGTTGATGAACTTGATGATATTTTTTGGTATTTTCTTGCAATTTACCCACTGGTAATAGTATTTAATGATGACTACCAGTATGACGATAACTACCAGCAGCTTGGTATTTTTCTTGGTAGTTGCTGAACTTGATGATATTGTCTTGAGAATTCTTGGTATTGAATTGCTGCAATAATATTTAGTGATTATGATTATGATTGTTGTGTTGAACCTGGATTATACTATATTCCTGGTTTTGTTGGCTAGTTGCTTGATTGCTTGGCTGGAGTTGTTGATTGCCTGGTCCCCAGCCCCCTTAACCACAAGATGGTCGTGTGGTCAAGCCTCGAACCCATGGAATGAGTGAGTTGGCCCAAAGTGGCATTGACCATCATTGACCTTCTCTCATGGTTGAATCTGTTGAGCCAGGGGGGTGTTGTGTGGTTCATGCGGCTTGATGACCAGCAATAATCAGCTACAACCAGCTAGAACAATAACCAGCAACAACCAACAATAAGCAACGATAACCAGCAATATCAGGCAATATCCAAGTAATTATACTGTTCATTGTTTTGATTGGTTTGATCTTGTTCCCTTCTTTGAGGTTGAAGCCTTGCCGTGGTTCCAGAAACGAGGAATTCATACCTGAAAGATCCTTCAGCAGAAATTTCTGCCGATTCTAATGTGGTCGGGTATTTGTGCCGAAAATGGTAAAAAGTGCCGACGAGTATCTCCAAGCACCCAAAAGCGCCGAAACGAGAATCATGGTGGCACCGGTATGTATGAGCAAAAACCGCTTTGGAATCTATAGCGGTGGTCTTGGTGAACAAGGTTGAACACAAAAACAGCAACCTAGCTTGGATGCATCTCCCATTGTCAAATCCAATCTTTCCAGGTGTGATGCGCTAAAGGGTTTGTAATTACTGACTCAATGGGACAGAAAGTTCACATGCGAATTGTTCTTTTTGCAAGGCTTGGCTGAAAAGCTCTACAGATCCTTTATCTTTTGCACTGTTTGGTTTATCTTCTAGCCACTGCAATGGCCAGATTGCTCAAAAGCAAGCTTGTGGCATGACCAGAAGTGAGGCCAGGTAAAGCCGCCGAATTGCCGGGTAAAGCCGCCGAAAGGTCGGGTAAAGCCGCCGAAAACATACTTTGATTTTTCTGAGGAAAATATGTTTTTGTGATTTTGGGATGTCAAAGCCTTAAATGAACATGAGGCTACGATGTTTTCTCTGCATTGCTCATTCCAACCATTCTACAGTGCAATGCTCCTTGTATGCCACCCTTCTTTCTCCATCAAAGTTGAAAGTGTCTGTGTACTGTACCAGTCGGTAACTTCTAGCAAGCGAGCAAGGAAGCAACAGGTGTCCAGGGTGGGGGGGGTTCCACCTGAGGGTAGCCATTCCCGACTTTGTTCATGGAGAACACAGGTTCGATCCTGTTGTATCCAAAATTGCTAGCGACCAGCACATTCCAAAATAGATGGGGCAATTCTGCCGAAGAAGGATCCCCTTAGGGCAGTTCTGCCGATGGCCGGGTAAACCCGCCTTTACCCAACTTCAGCGGAAATTATTGCCGAAAGGATTTTCTAGGTATGCGTGACATCCATCAGGTTGTTTTTTTTTGTTTTACGGTAGGAACCCCCAAGTAATGGTTGGTTTATTACTACAACTGAGTAAGAAACTGGATGATTTAGGGGGTTCCCCTATGACTTGAGAAACAGCCAGGTGAATGGCAGTTTTTGTTGAGGCAACTTGCGGCTTGAGGCTCCATTCCTACAGGTTGGTTTCCCCGCTTGGTCATTAGTTGGTTTACAAGCCACCTAAGTATAGCTATATCTTCAAATAACCGGTGCTTACCCTAGTGAACCAACCTAAGTTAGCAGCCACTGGGGTTACCACTCCCTGGGCGGTGTATGGTAACGACCTGGGTTGTTTTCTCAAAGGAATGACGTTGGCCATGGCCCACCAGCCAGGCTGAAGCATCCTGTCCAAGAGTCCACCAAGGCATGACTTCCTGAACATGCCGATTCACGTGCAAGTGGGCAATACCTCGAGCTTATCTGCCAACGAAGATATTACCCAAGAGGTCGCGAAGGGAAAGCGCCAGGGTGGATTTTTGGGATTTCAAAGCCCCAAGGATCTCACTAGTTTATTGGTTGTTGTGACCTGGGGGTCATCAGCTTAGGATTTGATCAATTAAACTTCCTGATGGAAGTGGAGGTGCAAGTAGCAAGGACCAGCACAGAGCACTGTTTTGGTTGAAATAATTTGCTCAAAGCATACGCCCAGATGGAGTAGAGCTGTGGTGTCACCCCGAATTGTTGAGCCTGTTGCCGTGGGTCGCTGTTTTTTTTGTGAGAGAATTGAGCCAAATCCTGCCTTGTTCATGATATCATAACCAGCTTGTGTTGTTGTTGTTGTTGTTGTTGTTGTTGTTGTTGTTGTTGTTGTTGCTGATCTTGCTTTTGTTCACTGCAGTACGGGTTTGTGACGCTCCTGGATGTTTCTCAACTGTAAACCAATGCCCAGGGCAAAGCAAAGCAAATGTTGTTCAAAGGTGCCTACAGTGATGTTGGGAATCAATGATAACACCAAACAAAAGTCAGGGGCAACCCTACAAATCTGGCAACAGTCAAAATGTGTAATCAGAAAATAGAATCGAATCATCTAGTAGTGGTACTTTCCTTTGACTCAAGTGATGTGAATATATTCATGCAAGATTCATACAATGTTAATGCAATATTCATGCAATATGCAAGCACGATTCATGCAGTACGGACATGTATAGCTTACTTACGTTGGTTTTTACATTTACGGTACGCATCCATTTCCCCTCGTTGCCCTCCCTGGATTTTTTTTCACCCATGTGTCACCGTTCCCCAAGGGCCATAGCTGGTCCAGTCATCAACATAAACTATCACAAATCATCATGAAACAATATTTGATCATCAATTCTCCATCATACATCATCGTACATCATCTCAAACCATCCTGAACCAACCACAAACTAGGCATCATCAAGCATCGCGACCCAACCACAACTAACCATCATAAGCCACAGGCATCATCTAAACATCATCTAACCATCATATAATCATCACATAACCATCATCCAACCTTCATATAACCAGCCAACCATCATAGCTCCCTGCTCCCCCAGGTCTGGATGCTGAACTCCGCAGATGACAAGGACGCCGCGTTGGTCGAAGCGTTGCAGCTCTACGGCGGCGTCGGGCAACGCATCCTGGTCTTCGTGGCCATGAAGAAGCAATGCGACGTGCCTCGCCATGGGAAGAAAGGGTTGGTTTATGGTTGATTAACTGGTTTAATCAACTGGTTTAGTCAATTTTCTTTGGAATGGTTTCTTGGGAATGGTTGGATTATTGGTTGCGTAGCTATGCGTGGTCTGGTGGCTCACCGTACTGGTCGTCCATTAGCCCAGTCTCACGCTTCGAGCAGAGAGGAACGTCCGAGAGGGGGTTACGTAGCTATGGGTAAGAACTAATGTGGTTATAGCCTTTGACTAAGTGATTATTATTAGCTCATTGTAGTTATTGGTAATTGTAAACTAATTAGTTATTAGCTAATTGTTAGTTTTACACGATCTAACCAATAATTGGTAATGGCTATGACTGATTTAGTAATAAGTAATTATTCTTATATAATCTAAGAACTAATTACTGTAGTGATTAATTAGCTAATAACAGCGGGTGTGAATCATACTTGAAAGAACTGGGACGTTATCAAGTTTACTAGGAACTTATGGAACTGATTGAGTTGTTCATAAGCAATGTACATGCTTGGCCAGAAATCACAACTAAGTGTTGTTGATGTTGGGAGGTCTGTATATCAACATAACGAAAAATTGGGGAGTTGCGTGTTGGGGTGGCTAGGGCCATGGACAAACTCCGGTCATTGGTGATTTTTGTACATACAGATACATACGGTAGTTCAACATGGCTCACAACAAGATCCACCCCAGCAACCATCGTTTACCATCATGAACCCTGGATCACATAAGACTCATCCTCAAGCCCCATCATTGACCATGCAGTCATACCTATCATCTGAATTATGCTGAAACGGTGGTTGTAGGTATGATCCAAAAACCCATGTCACAGACTTTCCTTTCGGGATGTTCACCTACCCCCCTTTTCTGGATGGTTGACTAGCCCAACCGTTGGTATATTCCTTCAGTTCCTACTATTGTTGGTTATTCTAACCTTTTATCAACCATTAACCAGCTAATTCAGCGTAAATTATTAGCAAATTTCGATGGTTCAAGGCTGGACCCATCCGCAAAACGCGCTTGCGCTGAGATGATCATGCGCATGCTTCGAAAGTACAGCATCGCTGCCAACACCATGCACAGCGACAAGGTGCTGTTTCTGTCGCCAAGCGATCCCGGGAGTTCATCGTGGGAATGTGTGAATTCAAGTTGGGTGCCACCACTACTGTTCAGTAATGGCTACCACTAACCCCGAAGTAACCATGGTTGCCCATAAGCTAAGTCATAACCCCTCTCTCATAGGGTAACTTATAACCACGTCTCAGTAGTTTCCACTCACCAACTGGGGATACAAGTAGAGAGCTTCACCCTGGACTTAGCACTTGCGACAAGAACGAAACTGGTTGCCAACGTAGCGAGATATGACCACCATTGATGTTAGGTATAGCAACGATATCTCGTTTAGGGATGTTCATGGCCTTTGCGCATCTCCCAATGAGTTTGAGTGACATGGGAGTTGGGGCTTTACAAGTCCGATGGTTTCGTGGCAGGTGTTTGTTTCTGTTTTATTGGGGTAATGACCTCAACATGTGATAAAAGAACTGTCCCAACAACCTCGGAGGCTAAGAACACAGCACCATGATGATGATGATGATGATGATGAGGAGGAGGAGGAGGATGCTGATGATGATGATGCTGATGATGATGATGCTGATGATGATGATGCTGATGATGATGATGATGATGATGATGATGATGATGCTGATGATGATGATTATTATTGTTATTGTTATTTCTATTATCATCATCATCATGATGCTGATGATGATTACTATTGTTATTGTGTTTACTATCTTCATCATCATCATCATCATCATCATCATCATCATCATCATCATCATCATCATCATCATCATCATCACAGACCGCTGTTCAATTAAGCGAAGCAACAGAAGTATTTGAAATGGTGGATCCATATCAATAAATCATCGCCCAATTCCACCACTACCACCCAATTCTACCACCCTCCCATTATGATCTGCTATCACTGGCGAGACTGCGAAGCAGTTGGTGATCACAGTTCCTTGCTGTTTGCTTCCCTCAAAGAGATGAGAGTGATGAACCATGGGGGTTATCAGCTGGATCGGCTGTCTAAACAGTGGTATCATAGCTAAACACCATCACCAGCCACCAGATTGATGCAATCTCAGGGCCCAGCAGCTGGCCACACCAACCAGCTGGCCACCCCCAGTGGTCACCTGGCCGCAGGACCAGCAGCAACGAGAGGAAGCCTTGCAGCAGTTCAAATCCGGGCAGAACAGTGTGCTGATCGCCACCGATGTCGCGGCCCGGGGCTTGGACATCAAAGGAGACCACGGGACGGGGGTGGGGGACCACCGGGGACCCTGGGCCACCCTGGGGACCCACTGGGGGGAAGGCCATGGCGGCAAAGTCACCTGGAAGTTGGAGATATGCCGAATTTTTTCGTACTTTTTTGGCTGTTCCAAACCTGGGGCATGGTGATGGTTGGTTGGCCGTAAGACCCATGAGTTCAACGGAAGGGCTATGTTGAATGGGCATCTTGAATGTTTTCTTGCGAAAATGGAAGAGATGCTATATAGTTTGTTTGGTGAAACGCCTTGATGGTGGGCTTTTCTAATGATGCTCCTAGTTGTTTCTTTTGAGATCAAGTTTTTGGTTCGGGAACAACTTTTGCTACACCTTTCTTTCTCAAGTCGGTCCACGAATGCTGGTTTTCCTATCCATAATGGCGAACTGAACTTGGGTAATAAGGTCCGCCCCAGGGCCCAGCAACTTGCAATTGCAGTGGGGTTGTTCATACTTTTCTACGCAAGCCCACTGTAGCACAAATAAATAGGGAGTGTTTGTTTTGCCTTGACGATTAACATGGGGGTTTCTCAAAGCAGGGGTACCCCCAAAGATGGTTGGTTAATACTACAAATCACTGTAGAAACTGGATCATTTGGGGGGTCCCCTATTTAGGAACACCCCAATAAGAAGCTGGGTTTTGGATTCTTGGTGGTTTGACCATTAGTGAACCACTATGTTCATGATGAGTTCGCCACTGGTTAACCATTGTATCAACTGTTTTTGGTTTCAACATGTTTCAACCCTATTATGAACCAGGACCCTTTTTGCATATGTTTAAATCTGCCACTATTTGTTAAATCAACTACTATATTGATCATCGACCTTCGTCCTTATATCAATCAACCAGCCCATGTTATGGCACTCTGAAACGAAAGCCTCAAGGATGGTAGCTCCTCAGCCTGCCGTACGCATCGCCAGGAGTCACCATGGTGGTGAATTACGACAGCGCCAACAGTGCAGAGGATCACGTTCATCGGAGCCTTGGTCTTTGCCTGCGAAGTGGTGCAGCAAGTGGTTCATTGATGGTTCAATGGGTGTTTCTCAAAATCGGAAACTCCTAAAAATTAGTGGACTCATCAATGGTTGACTCATGATGGTTTTTTCTAGTAGCAAAAATGGTTCATTGATGGTTCATTGATGTTTTTTTGCTAAAAATGACTTTGGGGGTTTCAACATGAGTCATTGATGGTTCAATGGGTGTTTTTCAAGTCATAGGGGTACTCCCAAATCAGTTGCTACTAGAAATGACTCATGTTGATAATGGATGATTTGGGGGTACCCCGTCGTGACTTGAGAAACCAGCAAATGGCTGTGGGTCAATGTTAACCGTGAATAATAATGGGAGATAATGACCAAGAACACTAGCCATGGCCAAATAGTGGTTGATAGGTGGCCAGAAATGGTTTCTAGTCAACTGTGCAGCTGCCTGCTAGTAGTGCTTAATGGTGAGTAGTAGTGATTGGTTAGTGATTAAATGGTTGTGAATTGATGGTTTGTGGTGGTCAGCAAAAGCTATAATCAACGGTTACTACTGATGGTTGATGGTTCGGAATACTGTACCTGGAAATACTGGTTGCCAACGATGGTTGATACAATGGTTGGGGATGATGGTTATATAATTGGATCCACAATCTTATGATGGGTACTGAATCATTCCTAAGCCATTATCGATTAATAGTGGTCATGTGACTGGGTGAAAACTATTTGGCCGTTTCCATATGATTCATTGTTTTCAACCATACCAACAAGATAAGATTACATATTGTTTATGTGTTGAATCAACTATACCAACCATACGGATAGATATCAACCATACCAGCCAGATGGTCGTTATTATTAGCCTATGTTCAGCTTCGGATGACTATTCAATTGATCAGCATACTTTTGGGATGAGGCAAGTTGCCACCAACCAGACAAACGTCAATCATAGCTTACGTGTTGTTACCATGATTAACCCACAGTTGTTATTATGATAAACTCACTATTGTTACCATCTACCCACTATGGTGTAGGATCCTATGATCAAAGATTGCTTAGTATTGATACATTTTCCTTCATGGTTGGTGATAGATATGTCATGATAATGATGATAAATTAATCTTGAGCCATGATAATATCATCATAATTACCCGAACTTAGTCACCCTATCACAAAAATAAAAATAATATTGAATCTTCATAGTTGATGGAAGACATTTCATAATGATAGCGCTTAATCATGAGTCGTAATGATATCATAATTACCCGATCTTGGTGAGGTACCCCAAGTCTTAATCATAGTCATTACCCGAAGTCTTAATGAGTAATCAAGATTAATCACATGTTTAATAGAAAATATTTGATATACAATAACTATATTACATACATATGATTTAAAAGTAATCAAGGTGCGCCATTTCTTTCCTCGCTGCCAGGATCGGACGAACGGGTCGAGCTGGTCAGAAAGGCTACAGCATCACGTTCCTCACAAAGTCAGGCCTGGCAATTAATTTGGGGAAAGATTGATGAAAGATGGGACCAACTTATAACGTTTGGGGGCCCCACCTTGTGAGCGCCCAGGGAAGTTCAGAACTTCAGGGAAGGATTGATGAGCAATGCCAAGTGAAGTTCACACATTTGTTGAGTTGTTCTTCTTGATGTTGGTCCTTTATTGGCCAAATAAAGAGCTTTGCAAACCAAGTCAAACTTTCCAACTCTATTTGTTGGCATCCCTGAATTCAGACGACATGTTCACAGATAAAAAATGTTCATCAGAGAAAAATAAGATCGGTCCTCGGCAAAAATCGATGGTTTGAGCAGCACGAGTCGGTGATTGTGCCAGTAGAGATTCGGAACTCTCTCCCAAGAACATGTTCATGTGGTTTCCACCAAAGAATGGCCATGCCATCCGAGAGTCCCCCGGCATCCACGAGGTACTTTTAGCCTACGGGAGGTATTTAATCGAGTCGGTTGGCAGTTATAGTTTCATCACCACAAGTTCAGTAGTTTGGCTACGAATCCAGTTTAATCTCTCTAGTTATTTTGTTACATTTTGATCAGTAGTTGATTATAGCTTACTCTCATCTACTGGACTAATCACCTAGCATTTTTCTGTACTTCTGTACCAGGCTAGGTTCATTGAGTTGCTTCATGAAAAAATCAACAACATTGGAAACCCTTAACAACCCCCAACTAGGGCTTTCTCATAGGTGTTCCCAGGCCACACAATTTCTGAGAAAATCAATCGAACAACCAAACTTGTGGTTTGTTGACTGTTAAGTGATGGCAATCACCTACCATCTATATTTGATCGTAGTTCGTTGTTTGGTTGGTGGCTCTAAACATGCTACGTATTACATTTCCTTAATATTTGAGACGGTTTGTCGATCAATTCATGTTATTGGGATTGCGAACTAACCACCAATCAGCAATGATCATTCTGAACCATTACAACCATTCTTAACCACTAGTCAACCATGGCTTCCAACCACCAAGCAGTTCCATTTTCCGGTGCCTTCGGACAGGTGAAGATGCCTGGAAAGCCATCGACATCGCAGAGGTCATGAAGAAAGCGGGCTCGCCCGTACCGCCGGAAATGCAGCAGGTCGCCGACGGGGCAAGATCCTTCAAGCGTTGCCAGGGAGGGGCACGGCTGGATGTGCAGCTGGTGTTACTTCACCAGGGTTTACGAAGCCACAAGGTAGCTGAACTAACGGATTCTAAGCCCTACAGCCATGGCTGGTTCCCAATTATTGACTGGGGATGCACACCTAAGTAGTTGGATGTGACATTCCATTCACTTACGAACCAGTTGGGCTCTTGAGCCAAAGTTAGAATTCCATTGGCTCACGAAGCACTTCTTGGCTTAGCCTCGCACCATGTGGCCATGAGCTACGCATCTGATCTGCGTTACACCTGGCCAGGTGGTCGACCAAATGCTGTGGAGACGGCAGAAGTCACAGCAGAACGACAACCGTTGGGACCACCTGCCAAAGGTGCACCCAGAGGGACGGGTCCGAGGGTTGGTCGACCAGCTGCCATTGGTGGTTTTTTCTGCACAACTTTTTGGAGCCTTCGCACCATTTACGAGCCCTACCGAGCCACTAGGGCTTGCGTTGGCTTCCCCGTTTCACCTATGTTATTATTTTTGACCAGAAACCACCAGTGATTTCAGTTTCACCTTTTTTTTTCTCCTAGTCGTTCAATGTCTTGATGAAATGCCTATTGGTTGATCAATGGTGAATGGTAGAGGTATGATTGAGATATGGTTAAGCTATGGTAAATGGTTGATAATAAGTAGTGGCTTGTAATGAATAGGTGTGGTTAGTAGTGGCTGTTATAATCGACTAATTACTGAGAGTGGTTAATGATTGATGATTGATTATATACCTGGTTAATGGTTTGGCTTATCGCAATCATGAATTGGTACTATAATGGTTGTCACGGGATTTTGAATCAATCAATTCTATAATAGTTGCTAATCACAAGAATCTATTGCCAAAGGATCTGTTGCTTGCTACATCGACTGCAGATATAAAACAAACAATAGACATGGCCAACAAACATGCGGTTACAACTCACCCATAGCTTCCTATTGGACCGTTGGCCCTGACAGGTTATAGCCATGGCCATGCCGCTGGGGCACGGTCCCGGGGTTCCCACAGGTGCTGATGGTGGCCGAGAAACCTTCGGTCGCCAAGCTCATCGCGGAGTTTTTGTCGGGCGGCCGCATGCGTTTTCGCAAAGGCCGGGCGGCCCGGATCCGCTGGGGGAGCTGGGAGCCACCACTTCACATGATCTCCTCTTTTATCTGCATGGATCTCCTATAGATGGTGGTTTCGTAAATTCGGTAAACCCCCAAAAATGTTTGGTTTATTACTATATAGATATCTTTAAATTTATATCTATAAATGATTCAGATTGGATGACTTGAGAAACTACCAGATCTCCTTAACGACCGCTAGAGGACCCAGCACTTCGCCCAGCTAGGCCAGAGCAGAGCAGTGCAGATCTATGCCCCTCGGAGGCATCAGCGACCACTGACGTCACGTTGCACCGTTGGGAACCAATGAACCGCACGGGATCAATCCCCAGTGGTTGAGGAGATGCTTGTGGTTAAGGATGGCATATGGGGGTTAACCCATCATTGAGGTGATGAACCATTGTTGATGATGGTAAATGATGGTTAATAAACTATGAACCCATCACTGAGCCATCATGAACCATCAAGTCACCAAACAAAGAACCATTGTTAACCATAATTTGCCACTAGTTAACCATCATCAGCCACTATCAGTCCGCCACGCCATTGTCATCGTTTACCATTGTTCCCCCTCATCAACGTCCTGTTCATCTCCTTAGGGCAGGAGCTCCGAAATCACTAACCATCACTACTGTTACTACCATTATCTCAGATTAGATATCAATCAGTACTCTGGCCCCCCCAAAACCATCATTTTTTATAACCCATATTTTGGAGGCTGAAGGCCTACCTTTTGTCAGCGGCCCTTACAGGCTCATGGTAAGCATCACTACTTGGTCACTACCCATGGGACCTCAGATTAGATATCAGCGACTTAGTCCTACTTAGTCACTACTTCCATGTGCTACTTGTTCCAGGAGTTCAAAAATCAGTAACCATCACTACTGTTACTACTATTATTCACCTCAGATTGGACATCAATCATCAACCATCACTACTTTGTCACTACTTCCATGTGCTACTTAGGAGTTCAACAGCTACTTCCCTCCTGCGCATCAGCAGTGCCGCATCATGCAGACCTCCACCATCGGCCACGTCTTTGGTTGCTAAGCGGTAAAGCAACCGGTGGTGATGTGTACCGTGTCGTTAAGGTGGTGGTTCAACAAGGAAGATGGATGATGGTTGTGACCACGGATAGTGATGATTAGTTTCAGGGGATGATTATACTGGTAATTTGTGGTAAAATCCGGGTGAATTGGATGGTTCATCATAGTTAAAGGATGGTTAATTAGTAACACTTGATGCTGAATGGCTAAATAGTGGCTGGGGGGTGGGGGAGGGTTTTTTGTGGTGGGGGGCTGAATGTGAGATGAGACTGGCTGCAGCACTAGCCATCATTACCCACCATTCATCATCATTCGTTAACCATGATTACCCATCATGGATCCATGTTTTCGATCATGATAGACCATATACTCACCATGATACTTGGGTTATCATCAGTAACCATGATCATTAATACTCCATCACGAGTCCATGATACTCACTTCATATCGGCCACCGCACGTTGTTTGGAAAAACACTTGGTGCTTAGTCGACAAGAAACTGGTGTGGAGCATCATGGAGCATGAACTTTGGTTGTCCCATTCAACCAGCAAGGGGGCAAGAAGTTCATGCATCATGAGAGGTTGAACTTTTGGTGACTTGAACTATGACTAGTTGAACTATTAGTGAGATCATGTGAGATCAATGTTTTCAACCCAGCGACTATTAGTTGAAGATAAGGATCATGGCCATCCTCCATAACTCATCCAGCAGTATCCTGGGCGATTTCAAGCTCAGTGTGTCACAACCTCCGCTGCTGTGGTTCTTGTGCCCCGGTGATGCCCAGCGAAATTTTCTAAGACAGGGTGCAAGGGTGACCATCCAAAGGTGTGCAGCCACTTGCGCAGATCATGGGCTGATCCAGCTACAAATCAGATCATTGAAGCTACATGCAACATCTGGGTGTTTCTTACGAAAGGGGACCCCCCAAGTCATCCTCTCTTAATGACTTTGAATACTAGACCAACCATTTTTTTCGGGTTCCCTATTTTGAGAACCCCCCCATCTGGATCACGGCTGGCTAAACGCCACCAGATGTTCGCTGTCACAGCTGTGACCAGCTGGATCTCCCATGGCTACAACCAGCCAATGATTTCACCGGAAAAACGCCAGGCCACGGGGGCAAATATGTGTGTACGATGCTTTCCGCGCAGCCTCGCAACCATCATGAACCAACATTAAGCATCATTTTCACCATCATTAACCCATCAACCTCACCCATTTGAACCATCACCCATCAACCTCAGCCAGTTGAACCATCACCCATCAACCTCACCCATTTGAGCCATCATTGACCCATCTCACAACCATTCAGCCATCACCCATCAACCTCACCCCTTTGAAGCAACATTCACCCATCTACCCCTCAGCGAGGCTTGGACTTCAAAGACAACCGACCCAAAGACATCGCCGATTTGTTCCACGACCCGTGCAAGAAGACCATTGAGGACAGCACCGTAGCCTGGTCGCAGCGCTGCCCCTGGTGCAAGACGCCGTCGAGGGAAGCGGCGGGGACCAGCGGAGTTTCCGAGGCGAAGAATCGCATTGTGGAGCACTTCCAGGAGCTGCCATGGGCTTCACCCGGTTCGCCAGGGCCACGGGATGGGGTTCACCATGGGGTTCACCATGGGGTTCACCAAGTCCTGGAAGTGGCGAGTGGATTCAGAAACCTAAGTGGCCAGCACTTCTGACATGAGAAACCATCACTGTGTCCACTTGGATTCTCTTGTGCTTCAGTTGATCCGAAGACAACCAACTTGAACCGAAGAAGCGTGTTTTTTGTCGCCATCAGGAGCTGGCAGCAGAAGCGGATTACTTGGCCTTGTGGTTGGATTGCGATAGAGAGGCAATCCTTTGCAGTCGATGGCTCAACCCCAGCTGGTAGTTGCCTTGAGCACCATGCCAAAAAGACTGGAGTACTGTATAGTACCGTATGGTAATCAGGGGCAATAGTAGTGAATAATCATGTTAAGTCAAGGGTTGATCACACGTAGTAATTAATCAATGAGCCATAATGTTGACACCATATGGTGGGTTCTCAAAACTGGGAACCCCAAGTTATGCCTGCAGTATTGCAAAATGATTTGGCCTATTTTGAGAAACACTCATGTAAATCCTGGGAGTCGGATCCAGATCATCAAGCGTGAGAAGATTGTTGTGTGTGAAGCTGCCGTTGTTGTGGTATGACAGTTGGTGGCAACCTCAGCCCACGACACCCATCTTGTGCAGCATGGAAACAACTTTGACATGGAAATGACATCATGACCCGTTGCATCATTTAGCAACTCTTGTCGTCAGTTGGTGACCACAATCACATTTGGTGGTCTGTTAGCCATCCACTTCAGTTTGTGTCCTGAAAGCCCAACTACGAACCAGGTAAAAACACATTTAAATAGAACTCATTTAAATATGCATGCCTCATGATTGGGTTCATCAGATGATTGCATATTTCCCATATAGTTCTATATGCAAAATATTGCAGTCATCCTATGTGGGATGTATCCGTGAAATACATATCCTCATAATATCTGTATATCCAGATACGCAAGTGGGGGTCCAGATCCACCCATCCGAATTGCCACGAACAGGGCGAGAACATTTGTTTCGAAGTGATCTCTTTGTGTTGCTTGGCCACAGCTGCTGGCGGTTGCTTCAGGATGCTGAGATGGGTGGAACACAGTAGTACAGAGGCTCCTCAAGGACAAAGAATACTTCGCGACAATACTATTAAATGATCACCTTCAAAATGATCCTATTAAAATCTTCTTTTTCCCTTGAGTTGGAAACACTTGGACGTACTCAGATACAATAAGCCCATGTCTGAACCATGTACGAAGTAACCATAGAACATTGGTTAATTGGTTTGGTTGCGGTGGCATTTTCTAGAAGGCACTCACCTCTGCTGGGGAGCTGTTGTTGCATGTTGTTGCAATATTTTGCAGGTGTGGGATGCTCCATCTTCATGGTAGCAAGCGAGTAGGTCTTTTTTTGCCGCTGCGGTTTGAACACAGCAAATGTTGGCTTCCTCTTCAAGAACACGACTTGGAGATGGTCAGGGGTACCACCATGGCCATGGATATACCCACTGAACTAGTATTTTCTATCTATCCATGTTTCATCAACAGATTTGGATTTTTTTTGTCCGAATGTGCATCGGTGATGTCAGGTGAGAACATCCCCAAGGAGAACATCTACAGGCGATGTGGAGATGTGGTGGAGATCAAACCTTGGTTCAACACCACCTAAGCAGGTCAGAAACCACCATTGTTGGCCGGTCATCCAGCAGCTTTTCGGAAGGTCACCACCTAATAGCAACACCATGGGAACCTGCAACACCCGAGATTTACGTATAAACAGCTGGGGTGGAACCTGCCAAGGTGGATGGCTCACACCATGTCAGGGGGCTGTACTCACCAACAATGGGCGCTACAGGTCCCCTGGTACCACTGCGCGAGGTCTGGGGTCTGGCTACGGGGATGACAGTGGAATATCACCATAGTTGGATGATTGGACGGTAGGATCTCCTTTCGAATCATGATTTCTATTGATTGTAATGAGAGCCCGGACCATCCTAAGTTCATCAAAAGAACTGACCAACTCGGCTGCTGATTCCCGCATAGGTGGTTTGTGGGTCGATACCCTGTACCCCTGGTGAACATCCCAGAAATAAGACAATCTAGTCTTTCTTGATCTTTCTTGGCATGTGTATCCATCCATTTTTCAATGGTATTAATATTGACCCATTGCCATGTAGATAGTTACCATTCTCGAATCATATCTCCAGCTATTGATAGGATTCCTATGTGAGCCAATTCTTTGCAGGTAGTACTACATGATTAGGAGCTGCAGGCCCTTCAACGTATGCGATTCACCAACAGGCTGTGCACTTGTATTGATTATTACTACTCTGTGTTCAATATGTATTTACTGATTTATATTTGTTAATTTATAATAGTAGATTCTTATTTCATATGTTTACTGATTCAGACCAACAGCTAGGCTTGGCAAACCTGAACCTTTAAAGAAAGGAAACCAAGACATAACAACATCAAGGAGCTCTAGTGGGTCTTTACTGATTCATACTTGTTACACATTAGGTTTGTAGATTTTGCAGACAGCAATTCACTCGAACCAAAAAGGATCCAATTAGGATGTCTAAAAGAGCCACACTTCCAAAGGCACCTTTTTCGCTCATTCTCCGCAGGGCGCAATTTTCGGCTTTGACCGAGCCAGAGCTAAAAGGCGGTCATGGGGGGATCTGATGTTGTTGAAGGTGTATTGGATGCGCAGCGGGGATTATGACCATGGTTATTTATCTTATAAGGTACTTCTCTCCGGGTGATGCTATGCTACTTGACCCCACCGCTTGTAGCTTACAATCCCTATAACCAGACTTACCACTTACTACCAGGGTAGCACATCCAAGAGGGAAACCGTACCGAAAGGTAGATTCTCCAGCCAGCTATGCCTTAGCGATGCCGCTGGTTGATCGCCTCAGCTGCTGGAAATGGACCAACCGATCATCCGATCATGCAATCCAGCTATTGCAGGTCGGTTGCAGACAAGGTGTGCTAGAAGCTGCAACAAAATGCCGCCCCCCCTTTGTGAAGAAGCTTGGTCTATAACCTTGGGTGCCAGGTATGGTGATCTATAACTGTAGTTGAATGGCTCATGAACCAACTTGTAACTATAGGTGGCCTTACCTTGCAGGTATGTATACGCACAGCTACCATGAGCCCGGTTTTGGGCCCCTAAAAAAGGTCGTTTTTTACCCTCCAGAAGATGGATCAGAACTTGTAACCTGTAAAGATAAAAGATTTTGGAGGCCAAGGGTACTCGTCTAGTTTGATGAGTTCGCAAAGCTACGAGTCAAACTGGACGGCTTTTTGGGCCAAAGCAGTTCGCATCCCCCCAGCGGGCCATCTTCAGATCTTGGGGTGAGCTCTGAGCACCTCCACGTGCAGGATCACTGGGGATGTGAGCCGGATAGATCAGCTCGTTGGATCCTCATCTAGCTGGTTGGATCCAAACATGGTGGTTTCTCAAAATGAGGGTACCCCAAAAAGGGTTGGTTTATTACTAATGAATTACTACAAATGGCTCATATTGGATGATTTAGGGGTACCCCTATTTTGAGAAACACCCATATGAGCCAACTGGTAGCATGATCAAAAATTGGCAGCATGATCAGATCCAAATCTGAGCCAACTGGTAGCTCACATAGCTGGTTGGATCCAAATATAAACACCAGCTCGTTTACAGTTGGATTTGTTGAATCTCTGCTGGCTGGTGGCTGGGAGGGAGCGATGAGCTTCGCCAGGGGTATATAGCCCTTTAAAATTCTTTAAATGGGGGAGCCAGTTGGAGCTACCAGGAGTGCCCGTTCACCAGACGGTAGATGAACATGTGATCTCCAGCTGGTTTCATCAATCAAACATATCATCAAAACGTGCCAATTTCCCATATGTCCCTCCTATATTTCAAGGGTCCCATCTTCTCTCTTTAAATGATGATTGGCCACAAATCGGTGATTTCTTTCATTTGTGAAGCTTATCACAACATGAATAATCCAAACTGAATCATCTGAATCATCCAACATGAACCATTTGAATCATCCAACATGAATCATCCATATTTTTTCGGATCCAATTGGTTGTGCCACACCAAACTTCTACCCTTAATCATGCTGGCGCCAGGCGCGTTCAACAACCTGGGACGACCCGACAAGCTCCAAGCTCAATCCGTGGATGCGCGTCAGGCGGCGCATCGCCGCCGCGGCAAGAAATTCACGGCGGATGACAAAGAGAGATGTGAATTACGGTTGGTAATCATGGGGAGTTAATTATGTATGATTATGTGTGTAACATGGATGATAATCATAATAATGTATCATGATCAAAGACATGTTAATTATGGTAATCGTGGTGAGTAATCATGGATGATAATCATAATATGGCTGTAACCTATTATGACTACATATTTCAAAGGTACTCCATTTTTATCACTATAGTAAATCCCATGGTTAATGATATATTTTGATGGTGGGAGGTTCAGTTGTGAGTTCATGATCATATCATGGGTTCAGCTATATTATAGGTTAGCTAAATTCGAGAGCCATGCTCTGTAGGGGGGGTCTGGTAGGTGGTACGATGAGGAAGGTACGCTGGGTACACTGCCATGGTACGATGCGTGCAACGCCATGGTACGACTGTATTTTCTGTACCTATTTTAACATGCCAGGATTGTACCATGACAGTTTGGCAACAAATTCCATTGCCATGTTGCATTAAACTAAACCCAACATAATTTCTATCTATCTATCTTATCTAATCGCAACAAGCCACAATAAATAACACACTGCTCTGAGCTAGACTGCTCAAACATTTTAGCAATTTTATTTGAGACTCTAAGACTGTGTTGCATGCTATGTTTAGATTGTAGAAAGAATTTAGGTTGATGTGTTGTTCTGCTATTGTGGTTCTATGCTTTGACTTGCTTTGCAGATTCAAAACCGATGATATGTTTACTCATTGTATGTTAACACCTGCTACTTGGAATCTTACGAGCTGTGATTATTTTGTCTAAAACTATGTACATATCATCAATCCTGGTGGCTTTATTGTGTTTCAACATGTATGTGCATATATGTGTGTGTTTTTCCTTAATTATACGATTGTCTTTATTTGCATTGTTCAAAATGTGTGTTTCATTCTCTAAATTCATAATTAGTCCATTGGTTTGCTGTGTCTTCAAGCAATCAAACATTTTCAATCTCTCAATCTCAACTTGGGCAAACGGATTACACGGACTGAAAGCAGGTCTGGAATTCCTGATCGATGACGTAATGCAAATAAACATATAGCACATCGCAACATGGTATCAACTTACCTTTTCCCAAGGGTTAAAAATGCCAAAAGTATCCGGAAACATGTAGTATATCCATACCGTATATCGTTGAAAAACTGATTACGATCAGCATTTTTCGGATCAATGCGATCATATTTTGTTGATACATTTAAATGTAGTGTTCACACAACAGCTCAGATTGGCTTAATTTGTCTTGATCATCTGACCAACTCACGCAACTCGCAGAGTCTGAGCTGAAGTGGAGCGAAGAAAAAAACACACAATGGCAGCAAATACAGATATATATATATATATGTAAAGTATATATTTAAATATATATATATAAATAGTTTTTTTACGATGGCTTACTACACACTGTATTCATCAATATACCACACATCATATGTCCCACATCTTGTACACGTACCTAATCCAGGCGTATTACACACTGCACAAGACATAACGTACGCCGTACCTGTTCAGGCGTACCTGTACTGTACCCGTACCCGTACCAACTTTTGTATGCACGAAACCATTTTTGTATACACAAAATGTATACAAAACCCTATTTTGTGTATACAGAATCTGGTACGGGTACAGGTACTGAGTGGGGTACGGTACGGGTACAGCGGGTAAGGTACAGTCGGGGTAATTATACAATCCAGGTACGGTCTGGGCACGACCCATGTGCATTCTGTGTCTGCGGCCATGTCACGGTATGTTTATACGAACGGGTACAGTCGTGGTATCCTTTCGCCTTCTAATGGATGCCGTTAGATGCCGTTAGGATTGGGCATCCCCTGGTCAATTGCTTTATCAGTGAGGCCAGATACCCCGGCTGATGTTACTCATCCTCCTACTGACTACAAGGTGAGGTTTTAATAATCAAATGCTGGTTTTGGCCGGGATTGAAACTGTAATAGTTCTATTCAAGGTTAATTATGTCGTTTTTATTTCTGCAGGGTACTGGATGCCACCACTGTAATACTTGGTCAAACTCCGTATCTCCATGGCCTTCGCTCAATACACCACTATCCTTGTAGACGCCTTTGATCCCTTGAGGGGATGAAGCCCGAGTTTGCCCAATCGGCAACTTTTGTAATACTTGCTCAATGGTACTTTGTTTGAATATTTTTTTGGTACAATGATTCATGATTTATAAGTATGATATGTTTAAGATTAATTGATGCTATGTTTGTTGTTTTTACCTGTTTTTATGGCGGAATTATATTCGTGTATTTCGCAGTGTTTGTTTTTGCTTGAAAGTATTACAGCAATTGCCTGGGGTATGTCTACATGCATATATATATATATATCTTGTGAAAAACTATCCATCCCAAAAATTGATGTTCCTGTTGGCTAAGGCTTGAATTGGGGCGGCTACGAAACAGAATGTTCCGACATTGCTGCGTGGTTTTCTTTAGCTTTGTGTAGAAGTGTAGTGAGCCAATTTGTGTTTGTTTTGTGTGGATTTGTTTAATTCCAACCTCCTTTTTTTAAGTACTTATGAATACAATTTCATAAGAAATATACTTAACATACCTCTCATAATTCATTAAATAATACAACATATTTCATATATGTTTAAATATACTGCTGATACATAAAACGCAATTCAAATAAACTCATATAGTTATCCGTAGATGTTTCGTAAGTTCTAGAATATGGGCATTGACGTTGACATATCTCAGGAAAAGCGAGCATCAGTAATAAAAAATGAAGCGCCAGGATCCCCCTTTGCACTTCACAATCGAAATGAACCGGGGCCGCTCCGAGTCCCTGTCGACTACTTGCCAGGTCGAACGGGACATACTTTCTCAAGCTGGCAAACAATCCAAGTAAATTTTGCCTTCCCGACCCAGCAGAGATCACACAGGAACTCGTGGAGGGCAAGTAGGATGAAGGCTTACTCCGGATGTTGATTTGAAGGTAAACCAATTTTAAAGTAGCGCCTCTTATTTGTGTTAGTTTGCGCTGCATCCTTTTATTTATGGTCATAGATTGGGTAGTATCTGAATAACTTGCAGTGACCAATTGTCAAGCATCGATATTGGTAGAATTACAAATATAATCGAAATATGATAAATTTACCATGGTGCTACCAAATACATTGTTCTTTAGGAACTCAATATACTATATTTAATACAGTAACTATATTATGCTAAATATGCTTTCGAAGAGTTGGTGGAAACATATTAAAACTTATAGACAAGTTTAATACTTAAATATGTATGTATTCATATCTATATATAAATATATATATATATATATGTACACTGTTTATAAACTTGAATAGTCAAGTCGTTATTATTTAACTATATAGTCTACAATACATCCTTCCAATCGCAACAAAAGCCTTAGTACATCTTAGTAATATATTTGCGACATGAAATTTATGGCATACTAATGTGTGTTTAATAATACTTGGCTAATTTGAGCCGATTCCCGACTGATAGATAACGACTGGTACCTATAGAATATTCAAGTTATATAAGTTGTAGTTGTATATGATACACATTAAAGGACTCTATTGTTTGTTACTGTTTGCATCTATGTCTATATGCGCTCTATACAGTATTGACCGCCATCTCAGGTGAGGGTACTTTCTGGGAAGGGCGGCTGGCACAAGCGCATCAATCGCAGCACAACGCAAGTAGAGTGTATACTGCCAAGTCCTCCGACGGAGTAGCTATCGGTGACGGTCTAAGATAGAAAAGGAGATTGAGAAGGCCACCTCGAAGAGTATCAGGGCCACCACCATTGCGACTCTGCCAACGAACCCATAGGTCTCTTGGTTTAATGATGTGCTGATCAGGGTAAAAGTATGCTTGTTGAGTCTCAAATGTAAACCTGTTTGTAACAAAATTCCATGAATAGGAAATTGGAAATACATAACCATATAATACATGCTAGATCCGTACTCCGTTATTCTCATAATGCGAGCAGTATACTTCACAATATACATATACATATATACATATTTGCGGTATTATGCAGCAATGAAAATATGTCCTTATTTCTTCAAAAAATACTATATTTATATATACATATATTTTTTCACATTCCACGAGTAAATCGATGCTGTCACTATCAGCTGCTGCAAGATCCCAACAGCATGCATAAGAAGCCTCGACGTGTACTGCCAAATTAATGATTCTATTTGTCACATCAACAGTTTCTAGCTTAAGAAGATACTAAGAATTTGACACACCAAGTCAAAACGTATGAATGATTATCCATTGTCTATCTTCTGATAATTTCATACATTACCTATCATTACCATTTTTTTCAATCAACCGTTAAGAACAGCAGGTTTGGCTGATTGATATTATTTGCTAAGTCTTGCGTCGCAAATAGAAATGCCAACATATGAACTAACGTACTTTGGAGTAGTGTTCTAAAAGCAATCATATTCATTAACAAAATACACAATGTATATTTATGTACAAGTAGTTTCACCCTCATGCATACATACATGACAAATATGAAAGATAGTGATATTCATCAAATCAGCTGGCGTGGGTGACCTGTAGTTCAACTCAAGATGTTATGTCCATTATATTGGTACTGAAAACCAGAGTTTTAGCCCTGTAGGTCCTGGGATCGATACCGAAGACAGTATGGAGATCAAAAGCGATTCAGACTATGATACACCTAGAGGTTAGAGCACCAAGGGGCCCACGTCATCTAATGCAGTCAGCACTACGCCATCAGCAAATCCAAAGCTACTGCCAAGGCCAAGGTTACTTGAAGGAGGAGGTCTGCACCGTCAGTCAAATCCGAGCTTGCGGATTAAAGAACCCACTCAGCTAGAAATAATGTTATATTTTAGTTGGTCAGAAAGTCCGTGATAGCTTAGATAACATCTCGGAGGCCGACCAGGCGAAGTTCCATTTATTTCCATCAAAAGTAGGCCCGCTTAGGAAAGTTACACCACCGGCTTCCGAAGCTCCCTTCAAGGCCTACCTGGTTAAGTACATACTCGAGCTGACACAAATATTTCAGGAGGTAAGGATCAAGAAAAAATTGGCTGGTCAACGCAGTAGAGGTAACAATACCAATTTCAGTTAACGGCAACATTTCTGCAGGAACTGGCAACCATGGAGTCAAACATCAAAGAGATACACAAACTCATAAGATTAGGCTTGGCAGTTACCATTCCAAAATGTTTAGTTTGGAAATAGACTTAGCTGTTGACAATGTTGGTTATTATGTGTTTGAGTTTTTCTCAATTTCTGATGGTCCTATTAGTTATCAGCTTGATAATAGCCGAGCAAAACACCATTATAAGTAACATAGTACCAAATTGTTACAATGCAATTTGAATTAAATGAACTCAGGCGGTCATGTACCTGCATCTGATGTTTTTTCTTATTTCAATCAAGTAACTCCTAAACCTAAACATTTTAATATTCAACTTTATACAATACATTTTCTGTAACATACATCCTGGATCATTCTGGAACAATATCAAATAAATAGTTTACCTGATCCATCGCTTTATTTTGTTACGCAGCCAAATAAATCAATGTCTAATGTTTAACCAAACTTTTGAATGCAGTACTGTACCCCATCTTTGGCCGTACCGTACCCCATGTTTGGTCGTACCGTACCTTATGGTTTGCCGTACCGTATCCTATGTTTGGCCGCACCGTACCCTGTGTTCAGTCGCACCGTACCCTTCCCGTTGGGATGCTACAGAAACCAAGGCTCACATGGCTCTTGAATCTAGCTAAATTATAGGTAATGCCGGTGGATTATTCAGTGGTTAGTGGCGCTAACATGTTGTTTCTTTTGAATGGTTTTCGGTGGTGCACCGCCATAAATGGACACACCACAAAGAGATGCCTGCCATGAATCGGTGGCGGGGTTTCTCCAAGCTAATGAGTAAAGATTGGTTTTGCTTGCTCCAAGGTAGTTGGGATTGATATATTTACAATCAGGTCGAGTGAACTTACTATTGTTTTTTGTCGAGCTGGATGAATCGTCAAGTGCATTCAGGTTGAATGTTTGTGGGTGAGAGTTCCGCTGGAGAACAATCGAACGAGTCCCCGGTTGCTCCCGGCTGCTTTCTTAGAACCAATTAAACCAAAAGTATGTTGGCTGTTGATAGTTGTGATCCTTTATGTTTGATCATTATTTTGAATTGACTAACCATCATGAATCAACTACACAAATCATCAATGTTGATTAACCATCATTATAGCTACTAACCACTGCGAACCATCCACCCACACTTCCTGCAGAGCTTCCCATTCCACAACTGGGTTGGTGCATCTATGTATGAAAGCCTTGTTCCAAGCACCAAAATATAAGGGTGTCCTCAGGTTTCTTTATGGATTCCCATGGTTTTTGTATTGTCTCCTGTGGTTTTTGTATTGTATAGTTTGCTATGGCTTTTCCTAGGATATCCATAGGTTTCCAACCCTGGGATCTCTAGGAGCTTGATCTGAAGATCGGCTGCATCTTCACTCGGCTGATGACTCGGCAGTACCTGCGATATGCCGTGGACAAGTTTCGTCTACGGGATCAGACCTGTCTCTCCTATGGACCCTGTCAGACTCCCACCCTGTGGTTCTGCCGGGGTTCTCAGTGTGACGACAGGGGCCGGCCTTGTGTCGGTGGTTGATGATGTTTTTCAGATCAAGTGTGAATGATGCTTTGGCGATTTTTCATGGCTGGCCGTTTTGGTGATCTTCCATGGCTAGCCGAAGTAGAATCCCATCAACGATCAACCACATATGCTGCTGTTGCGGGGACGTCGTTGGCTTGGAACGCGATTCCAGTGTGGCAATGGAGAAGGTTTCATCATGGCAAGGCTTTGAATAACGCGAATGGTGTTGTTGATTGCTTGCTAATCATCAACCTGGTTTTATCATCCTTAGAAAGCATATTTACTAGAATCAATCAGTTAAAACACTATCATATCCATTACCAAACATTTGTTTGAGCACATCTTCACCACTGACGTGACCGTTTTTTGAGCTGCAATCGGGTGTCCAACCCCACGCCTGGCTGCTCGCTGCAGGTGTTGAAAGACACAAAGAGATCCAAAGCTTCCAAAGGCTCCATGGCGCTTTGCGGGCAACCCAGCGCCAACCATGATGGGTTGTCCTTCAAAGTAGCCTGGCTTGTGGTATGATTATGTGTAATTGACATTTTTTGAATTTTGCTGGTTATAGTGTTATCAACGAATTGTTGGTTGACAAGCATATTTATCATAGTTACCAATACGCTGGGGGTTTTCCTTCACTGGTGCCCAAAACTGATCATTTATCATGGGGAAACCACCAATCAGCTTGGGCTTCATAAGGGTTACATCATGAACTTGGACAACCCCAGCTCGTATCCGTGAGGTATATACCAGCAATTCATTGTTGAAAGAACACCTTGAACCAACTTCAGATATCTAGACAGTTGAAAACGTCCCTAGATTCTCCTGATGAGTATCTTGTCTTATAAGCAGCCAGCAATCAGCAGTGTCCTGACCTGGTATGTGGATGTGCAGCTGGGGTTGCTGGGATATAGTCATGGGCTATAGATCCTATAGATCCTGTCAGATAGCTGAACTAATCCCAACAACCAATGGTTAGATACCCCCTAGCTGACTAACTTCGCTACAAACCAACTAGCGAGTCAACAGTTCCGATCCTTCGATGCACATCCAAGTAACTGACGATGCATCCAAGTAGCCCTGCTGCGCTGCGCCAGGCAGGAGTACTTCAAACCAAAGGCCTCCATCACATTGGAGGGCTATCCCCTGGAGTTCGATTGGTTGGAGGATCAAACCTTTGACGCGGGCGCGGGCCCAATGGCAGGTTGGTAGGGATGGCAATGGGAGATACGGCATGGAACACGACTCCTGAGGAATTTTGAGATGGTTTTCTGGTTTTGTTTGTCCCCACGGATGGGGGAGCTGCGAAATTGATTTGTTTCATGGGTGGAAGATATTCCTAAGCTTCAAGTTTAAAAGATTGAATTACATGACAATGTGTCGTTTTGTTGCATTTTCATGGTCAATGTCTCAACAGCGCACCCTGAATATACACCTTGCCATGTGTTGGTGACTAGCTACAGTATCTCGAGACGACACGTGTGCATGGGAATTTGCTCAACACCAGGGTATTCTTAGGCGCCAACGCTGGTTGAAATTGGGTGTTAGCCAGCTACCATTGGCTCCCAGTTTACCATCATTTTTAACGGCTCTAAAGTATATTTCAAAGGCCAAAAACCGGCTCTTTCTTTTGTGGCCTGTTTCTGGGGGCTCATGGTAACCACTATCAACCACGGGCTTTGGACAAGGTGCTGTTCACCACTGAGTGGGCGCTGTTCACCACTGCTACCCCAAATCCGAAGGTCGACAGCTCCGAGGTCGGATCAAAGCTCTGCAAGCGAGAGCTGGATCAGCCAAGCAAGCCGTGGTGAAGGAGCTGAGGTGCCAATGCAGCTGGGGACGATAGGTTGGGGCCCAGTTTCATGCCCACTTGGGCCCCCCCCAAAGAGGTAGGTTTATAGCCTCAAAAATATGGGTGATCACGGTGATAACATGTTATAACCTGTAAGAATGATGGTGAACTGGGGGCCATGGGGTGTATAATAGTTGATAATAGGGATAACTATCAGGTATAGAGTCACCATTTGGTATACTAGCAATAACCTAGATGATTGCAGCCTATATGTACGATAGCTATCAAGATGATAGCAGATGATTCCAATAATGGGAATCATAGGCAGCCTAGGGCCTCGGTATCATAGCTGATAATCATGCTGATTATATAGCTGATGGTTGAATGATGTTGTTGACTATGTGTAGATGTTTTCTATTTCAATTTTTGCTGCATTTGCAGCCTTGGTTGAGCCAATTCCTGTGCCCCACCAACACAGATATCATCCGTTTGCGGTTCGGCAAAGGCGTCGCCTATGTGGGGGTTACTTAAGATAGGGAAGCCCAAAAATGGATGGTTTATTACTCAAGATGATCAATATGTGATGATTTAAATGATTCCTAAACACGCTTTCTATGAAATGGTTGGTTCCTTACTCTTAATGATTAACAATGGATGATTTTGGGGTACCTCCATTGTGAGAGACAGCAAAATTATGCAAAATGTGGTGTGTTCTCGATCCAACAAATCTGAGAATCCCCCCAACAAAAACAGGTGAACTGATTTCACACTATGTTCCAACAAATCTCACTGTGAATTTCACTGGTGCAAAGGGAGATCCAAAAAAAAAAGTCCTCAGAACACAACGGCAGCCCTTCCCTGCTGCCGGTTGGTGGCCAGCAACCAGTCAGCTGAGCAACGTATGAAAAACGTCACCGCATGGTGGTTTCTCAAGTCATAGGGGTACCCCATGGAACCCCCATATCATCCCATTTTATATAAATGTAACCATCATTTACAAAACCATGGTTGGTTTCCCATTCTTATCAATATCGGTTTATCAATTGTTTATCAACAAACCAACGGTTTTTGGGGTGATTTGGGGGTTTCTCAAGTCATGGGGGAACCCCAAATCATTTGATATACACCCTTAATAGTACTAAACCAACCATTGATAGTACTAAACCAACCATAACTTGGGGCTCCTTGCTTTTAACAAAGCACCACATGTCACCACCCCTTGCTTCCTTCGATGCAGGTCGACACCAAAGACTCTAAAAAGACCTGTGGGTTTCGGGCCTCAGGTGGTTTTTTTTCTCGGGCGTTGAAGCTTCGTTAGGCATGGCTAAGGATGGGTAGTAGGGGATAGTAACCCGACTAATTACCTGGTTGGTAGGATGGTTTGTTGTTAGTAGGATGGTAGGATGGTTGGTAGAGGACGATAAGCAACAAACCATCCTACAAACCATCCATAGCCATGACTAACGAAGCTTATGGTGACACCTGATAAGTTCACCATCCTTAGTTAGTGGTGAAACAACTACTTGGTTGGTAGTTTGATTGACATGTTTTATTTTCCCACACGTATTGCCAAATGGATCAAATGGTTTGTTGACGAATACTTTTTCATTGGGGTTGAAACCACCAACCATAATTACCAACGGTAGTAGTATAGGACATGTTTGTAAAAAAAACATTAATTATTGATGATAGTTGTTAATGATGGTGAAAACTGGTCGTGGTGGTGAAATTCTACTACTGAACAGATAGGTGCACGATGGCTGAGAGTGACTAATTATTGACAATGATTGATCATGGTCAATCGTGCTGCGTTTGAGATGAGTACCGACAAGCCTTAATTGACGGATTGTACCTCCAAGGATTGGGGTTTTCCCTGCTATAACTGATCACAAGAACAGGCCTCTTGGTCCACATTGTCTTGGGTGATGATTCATTTTGATGCCCAAGTTCCAACAGTGGTTGATGCTGAAAGTCCATGGTTGATATCTGGCGCTATGTGAGCAATGTCCAACACAAGCCGTGAAGATGGGCACATTCAGTACCAATTCCTTACCAACTGAGCAGCAGCATGGGTTGTCCAATGGGTCTTCCTCAACGCTGCACAGATGTGGTGTTTCGTGGGTATTTGTTGAGCAAAACCTCAGGGTATGGCCCGGGGTTTGCTGGGTGTTGCTTTTGCTGGGTGTTTGTTATCACCTTCCACGAATGTGGATCCCGTCCAAGAATTGTCCGGGGAATGCAGACGTTCTTCTTTCACATTTGGCTGTTAAAGGAATGATATCAACACTGAGGATGTACTTTGTCATGCATTGATACATCGTTGAACATTTGCAGGTAGTTCATGTATAATGGGAAATCAATGTTCATGAGGGTCCCCACGTTAGATGGTAACTCGCCAGTTGTAAACCAGTGGTGGTTTCGAACATACGGCTACTTCTTTTTGCAAAGTGCCGTTGGGCAAGCAAAGTTGGCCGTTGAAAATATTAGTATTTCACAAAGTGGTTTTGAAGGGAAATGAGCTACCATGAGTCACACATAGTCACGCTTTCGTAATGGAAAATAGTTGACCGCAAAATGATCCGGTCAACAAGAATGCTGGATTTTCCACTTCCGACGTGTATTCTTTAATTGTCGGGTGAATTGACTGGAGAGCGCCATGCTTTTGCACATATCGCCTGGATGGGGGGTCAGCAAGCAGATTCACAGCATGTGCTTTAACCATCAGTGCTAAGGTTTAAACACTGTGCAGCTTCTGAAGGCTGCGAGTACTGGATTGGGTTGCTTGGCATCATTGCGGCCATGGGATCCCACAAACATTGAAAATCAACGACTTTGGCAGGGAAAACGATATTGTGCATCATGCATGGACCTCCTCGTATGTTGATGACGCAGGGATATGGGGCTTCGATTGCCCAGAACATGATGTTGTTACCGGGCAGGGTTCAAAGAAGAATTCGTAGGAATTCTTTATAGTGATACAGCTCAACTGATCCTTGAAATATTATGATATTTATTCTCTTTGGATGTAGGGATGCTCCGATAAACTGACAATGATTCACAGTGTGGATTGGTTTCAAAGTTTTTACCGGGGAGTGGTCAAACAGTCGTTTGCCTTTGAACCGTGGCAATGTCTATACGTCGTACTTGTCGAGTATTTGTTGCATTATGCAAATGACAGCTATTTTGGTAACATTTAGTTATCATGATTTTCAATAATTGGTTTCTATATGCATCTTATTTCCACCGATTATAGGTATTTTAGTAATCACTACTTAGCCAGTCCTACCACAGAATACCAAACTTGCGACATGAGATGATGTTCTGGTGCCATGCTCCTTGAGAAAAGTTGAAGCATTCCACACGTACTGGATCTATTTTGCTTGCCCTCCATCATCACATCGGGGTAATTCTCAAAATAGGTGATCCCCCAAAGCATCCAATATTGTCATTTGTAGTTCTAAACCAACCATTTTGGGGGCTCCCCATTTTGAGAAATCCCCATTTGGTTCTTCTTAAGGGGACGGCAAAAAAATCGATCACATATTGCGAACATTAAATCTGCATCCAAGCCGCGTGAAGCATCATCAACTGGCCAGAAATTCACTGGGCATTCTGGAGAGCTGGATTATTGTGATCACACCTCACATAGATGGTGTAATATTGCAGAAGAGGAACATTTTCCCACAGATCCATTATAATTTAGTCTTTTATCTGCCATATTCGTGCTGGATCATATCAACCAGTAAATATATATATATATATTGTCGATGCCAGAGCTTCATTCATGTTTCAGCTTTACCCTGTCACTGTCCTTTGACCGCTGGTCCACTACAGGTATGTCGCCCGTGCAGTCCGGTTCTCGGTTCTGAAGATATCCTGTGGCATTTCAACCTGGCAATGGGAAGCCCATGATGTTTAGTTGGCTCACTCGTTGATGTTGGTGATAGCATCTTTCCAGGTTGATGTTAGCAGAGAGTAAGCATCGGTAAAACATCGTTAACCATATTGGATCCTGGCAATTTTCTTGCTAAACATGCTGCTTTCTCCAGCTAATAAAGGGGTCTCCAAGCCATTCATAGGGCTGCATGTTCGGGTGCTCCCTCCTGCTGTCCATCAATGCTGTGCTCTTACATTTGATGGTTTTATCACAAAAATGACCATGCAGAATGCAAGATAGTCATGGGGAGTTAGCACCCCCTAAATAGGCACCTACGACCCCCATGACATGTCACAGATCCAATTGACCCAAACGGTCCTAAGCCATTCCATTCCGCTATAAGTTGGCAATTTTCCCTTCTGCAAGGTTTCCGACGCTTTGGGAGCTATGGGAATCGCATCCATGCTTGGTGGCATGTAAACCTGCAGATGTGATGATATGTTTGGGATTGTCATCCACAGAGTGGTACAGGTACCCCAGAGTTAGCTGACTTAGGTTAGTTCACCAGGGTAACTACCAGTTTTAGAAGATATAACTCTACTCAGGTGGCCGACAAACCAACGGATCCAAGCGCGGGGGTAACCACTCTTCACCAAATGACCAGAAGTTGTGCAGTTCCACTGTCCAAGTTGCCAAATTGGAGCTGGAGCATCCCTAACAACCAGTTCGATAGCATTGTTCTACCCCAACATGATCCCCTACACAGAAAAGCAGGATTGCTCAGTGAAAATTCAGTTTTGCTTCTTGGGGTACTTGGAATGGGATAGTCTGGATATGTCTGGATAGTGGTTGTTTGGCCCTGGCAGTGACATATTGAAAGCCCGCAAGAAACTGCCATCAACCCGCTTGGTGTACCAGCACCACACCCCGCTGTCGCACATGCGAGGTGCATGAAGGTGGCCGAGCACCTGTACACCTCCGGCTACATCTCCTACCCGCGAACGGAAACCACCAGGAACCTCAACGCCGTGATGGTTGATTCGTGTTGAAGGGAGATGAACTCAGCAGGATGTGGTGCGTAGCACTGGATGATCTTGCAATCCTTGACCCCCATCAAAGCATATGTGCAGTGTATCCATCACCAGCCAGGGGAATTTGAAGCTGGTGGGTTTCGTGGGATTTTTTACACAGTCGACTGGTGGTTGTATTTATTTTGATTCACAGATGTATGAAACCAGCTATGGTTGGTAGGTTGACTTGCGCATATGTTTCATGAGGGGATGGTGCCCAACCACCAACCAGCTCATGATCACTATTAACCACTAAATGATTTACAACCATAATCAACCATCAATTAACCACATTATTAATCAATTTATAACCGTAATCAACCATGACATATAACTGCTACTCAACCATGGTTCCAGGGGTGGTGAGCACCACCAGTGGAGCATCCCAAGCTCAGGGCCAGGTATCATGTCGCCGCAGGTATTCCGACACCTTCGATCTGCACTCCGCTCTGCGAGAACAGGCGGACCACCCGGCCACGCGGTTGCAGACTGGGGAGGCTTTCATGGAGAGAGGGGGGGGCCCCCTGGGTAGATCTGTTGGTTGGTATTCGCTAAGCCGCCATTGATCGTTATATCTTCTAGAACTGGTAGTTGACCCAAATGTGAGCTAACTTAGCAGCCACTGGGGGGTACCACAACCTGTAGCAATGTAAAACTGCGGGACCGGACTTGGTGCGCAGTGCTCCGGAACTGGGAGGTTGGTGGCCTTTGCTGCGAATTGAGATATTGCCATGCTCGTGTGGACTCCTAAAGAGGCAACGGTTTTGATTCCTGGTTTCTTCCTGCACCTTGGATACATGGCCGCTGCCTTTGAGATCAACACGTCAAGTTGCGCACATCATCACAGTTCCATGAGTTTTACACAGAGCTTTTCGAGAAGTACCTGCAATATTTGCATCACAGGCTCATAAGCACACCTACGGATTGTGACTCAGACATGCTGAAGTCTTCAGCTAGCCTGGTTTCTCACTTTCCTCTGCGTTCAGAGTGAGCATTGCGAAGCAATGGCATTTCACATCCTGGTTTGCGCCACTGTTGGAGAGGCGATCTGTGGTCAAGCTGAAGATTGCCGCTGCCAGTGATGCACAGAAAACTGCGCTGAAGACCATGGTGACGAGCCATCGCTGCCGGCTCTCAATCTCATCTCTTCTGATGTCCCTGTCTTCCTTGGTGTCCCCGGCAGCTGGAGCATCTTCGTCAGTCGTAGCCTCCATGGTCGCCATTGGCCGCCAACCATCACTGGATCCACGGCTACAGCTTCCACCGCACTTTGGGCCCAGGATCAGGATGCAGGTGCCCAGGAGCAGAGTCACAGCATAGGTCAGGATGAACAGAGATGCGAAGTAGCGCAGTCGCTCGGAGGACTCCTTCTGATCCATGGCATTGATCTCCTGCACTGTGGGAAGAAACGGATCGGGGCTTGCGAATGCCACCCTCAAGCTGCCATTGACCACACCATGCAGCTCTGCAGTTGTGATGAGATCCTGGAAGCTGAACATCCAAAATCGAAAGCTTGAGGATAGGCCTTCAACCCTGCCGAGTCTTTGGGGTTCAAAGATCCAGAAAAAACTTCAAATTGGCATATCCGTAGCAGGGTACCCTGAAATCAATGGAAACAAATGATTGCGGGGTACCATACTGATGGAATCTTATGGAAATACCAGTTGATATACCCCTATGTACCTGCATTTAGTGTGTGGACTGAGGATCTGGTATGGTTGGAAGCTCAAAGGCATTCGCAAAAGGACTGGGTCCCTTGGATTAAGGAATGCCACCCTTGGATGAGCAGATTTATCACGATTTATCCAGATGTTGGTGGGCAAGATGAGGCAATTAATTCAGGTGCAGAGCACATAGATGTCTAGGTATTGCAGGATGCTGTCCAGCAATCTCCGGCAGCAGCAGATACTCATAGAGTTCAATAGGTTGAAGACCTTCTTGATAGTATCCTTTTCTATTCAAGCGTGGGAAAGCATGTCCAATGTTCGTTATGGAAACAGCCTATCAAGCCCGTTTTGAGATTTCTTAACGCCGTTCCTCATGAACAGATTTATGAAAGTAGGCAGAATATTCAGATATTTTAAACAGAAATAGCTGGTGGAAATTCTAAAGTACATTCGCTTTTCCTAGTTGATTGAGTGACCGTACCACTTTTCCTAGAGGCATCCACACCTGCTCCATATCCCCCCAGCACGCGCACCAAATCAATGACATGCTTCGAGTCCTTTCATTTTTCTTTGAAGAGCATTGAGCACAAATGTCAGGAAGTGTCTTGTTTTTGTTGGGGGGTTTGATCAAGTCTGGGTGATCATGTTCAGTTGTTCCACACATAATGCCTATACGCAATGCTGAGGGTCGATTGGGAGATGTACTATCTTCTCTTCACCTCAAACTGCATTTGGTTGATCCTGCAAGCCGTTGCTGCTGCTGCACGAGCTGCCCATTTGGATCGCACCTTTGCCCTCACGGCCTTCTTTGAAGGCACTGTGACTGGGACGTTTCCGCTCATCGCGGATGCCTATGACACACTGAAAGATGTGTTGGTGGGTGCTCTGTGCGTTCATTCGGACAGCATGCTTCTCAAAGTGCTTGGGGTCACTAGCTGGGTGTATTTGGCTGCCATCCACTTCATCTTCCTTGGCTGGTTCCCATTGGTGAAACAGATGGTGGAAGGAGACAAGTACTACCGTCGCGAAGGAGACTTTGCTTGGGAGAGCTGGTGCATTGAAGACGTGCTGGGCATGCGCTTCCTCTCTGAGCGCATGGCTTCCCACTTTCTGACCGAGATGCTGGCCAGCTATGCGCCCATCATGGTGTGTCCCACATCTTCAAAGCAGGGTCCGGTGGAAGATGGCGCTGGGTGTTGGAGCATCCCCTTGAGGCTGTCCAACTTCCTCAATGCGACCATGGATGCCTTGAGCGGCTTGGCCTACAAACAGGTGACGCCCATCAAGCGCTCCTTGCTTGGACTTGAGAACACTTTCCAGGGCATGGTGGGCATCGTGCCATAGCTGCATCGATGGTGCAGATGCGCCACTTTGAATTGCAACTTTTCATTGTTTCTTCGCATTTTGCAACAGCCATGCAGTGATTTTGCCGGAACCTGAAGATGTAAACTTTGTTGATTCTGTTGGCCGCGTGTCCGAAGTCAAGGCCTATATGGTGATTGAGGGGGGATCCATTTTCGTGGCCGTGCTCAATGTGGCCATTCCTCTCCTGCAGATTTTGTTGGCTTTCTTGCTTCACGAGACTTTGCGACGCAAGGTTGGACATTCAGAGGTGATCACTTGAGTAGTCTACCTTCGCCCTGATCAATGCTAGATCCAATGTAGTTCCCTTCATGTCTTTTGCATTTGCATCATTAATTTTCTTGAAATGATTTTCTTATTGCGCTTTCATCAAGTGCATCTACTGTCATGTGTTTCTTTTGTCAATAATGTTTATCTAATGGTTTTTGAAATCTGTTCAGATGGTGATGCTTTTAGCCACTTGACTTTGTGTTTACTTCTTATACTGTGACCTTCAATCACGGATGCTTGTCCAGATGCTTATTCTCGTTCCGGAACGAATGACATTGAAAAGTGTGGCAGGTGTTTAATTGACTGTTGATATGAAATCAGGCTCGCTCTTTAGACCCTAATTAACTTTCCGAGTTTTTTCAACAAATTAACCAGCAGCAATGCAATTGTTTGTCTCTCTCACTGTCAATCTGTGGTTTTCAGTCCCGATGTTGCAAATTATCGCGATTGTTATATTTATAATATAACTATTATTACTACTATAATTATGATTATCATAAATATTGTTATCATTACTATTCTTATTTGCTTCTGGACTATTTGATGCTTGTTTGGGCTTCCAGGTTTACCAGCTTCTCCGCCTTTGAGCGGTCTGCGTTGCTTTTCTGTGGTCATGGTCGTTTCTGCGACTTTCATTGGTGTTTCTTGCTTGAGACCATCACTATCATTGCCGGGACATCATTTTGATCGACAACATCATCAACATCATGAGTCATGAGTATAAAAATACGGTGGCAATGATGATGTTGGTGATCGATGATTGATGGATGCGGATGATGATGATGATGATGATGATGATGATGATGATGATGGTGGTGGTGATGGTGATGATGATGATGATGATGATGATGATGATGTGATGATCATGATCATGATCATGATCATGATCACGATCATGATGATTGATAAATGATGATGATGATGATGATGATGATGATGATGATGATGATGATGATGATGAGGCTGGCGGTGGTGGTCACCAGACAAAAACAACATAGCAACGACTGCAAGAACCCTGGACAACCAATAGAAGATGTCAAACATGCTGCCAACAAATGTTGGCTACTGTTGGCGTATGTTTGGGACGGCTACTGGTGGGACGTATGTTGGGCTACTTTGAGGTAGGTTGGGTCGTTGCAGTCATCAGGCATGCTGCCTCCGGGCAAAGTGACCGTCAAGCCATGTTCACCCTTTTGTTTCCCCTCCCGTTTCGATTAGACATGCCTTGATAAGAACTTGGCCTTGGAAAGCGACAACTTTGTTGACTTGATCTTCCATCCCCTTTCTGAAAGTCTCGTGGCCATTTCAACCTGTTGTGACTTTCCATCTTCCTTTTTTGGGCAAACAATTCTTTGGCAAATAGATTTGCCAGGTTTCTGCCATCGTGTCCATTTCCCTTTTTCTTGCAGGCGGCGGGGTGGTTTGCCAAGAAGCTGAAATTGGCGATCGAAAACCAGGATCCAATCATAGAGAAGCAGGTCAGAGAGGAAGCCTTTGAAGAAGTCGGGATCTTCACCGCCGTGGCTCTGCACCTCGCGAACTACGAGGAATTCACCGAGCTGAAGCTGGACTTTGCTGGTCACGGCATTGGCGACGCGGGCGCTGTGGAGCTGGCTGCGGCACTGGAGCAGCTGCAGCAGCTGACGACGTTGCGCCTGGGTTTGGATGACAACTCCATTGGCGACGCTGGTGCCATGGCCTTGGCCGGGGCCCTGCGGTGCCTGGTTCGGCTCAAGGAGGTCACGGTGCTGCTGAGCGACAACACCCTTGGGGACAAGTGCAAAGGCACCTGGCAGCAGCTGAAGGAGGAGCTGAGGAAGCGCAAATGCACGGTCAAGATCCACGGCAACATGGTGATGCCGTCGTGACGGAGTGCATGGTGATTCCCAAGAGATCCAACGGTGAGATTGTGATTGCGATTACTTGAATCGAGGTCTGGTGCTTGTTGGAGCGGTATGTGTTTGAAACGCTTATGGCCTTCCCAAGTGACTACGTGGGAAGTGAACTGATCCCATGAGATACATAACGTGGTAAACTATGAAGATTTGTTTTGTCAATTGTGGGGCTGCAAGATCGCTCTCGCCAAATTCACTGTCTACATTTACAGGACACCCCGCCACTGTTGCTTCACAGCCAATGTGTTCAAACCAACAGTTCAATGGCTTGAAAAAAATGTTACATGCACAAATCTCGATGCGTCACGTATTGTTGCCTCGACGCACGTGTTGTGCGATGTAGCTCGCTGTGGCGGCCATGCGGAAGATGATCCACAGATCATGGCAGATGTGGGTGGCAACATGCAATGCAAAGTGAAGATCAAGCAATCAACACAAATCATCCAAGTGGGATAACTCTTGTTTTGTTTTATGTGTTTGCGCTTGGAGCCAGTGGTCTTGGAAAACAACATGCTGACGCGTCATATCCGACGCAAGTAATGCAAAAAGCGTGTTGCTGAACGTTCAGATGTGCATGCTCAGAGCGATGTAGCTGGTTGAGACGCACAGCAATTCACAGTTGCACGGTGTCGCAAGTTCACCATCAGGAGCTGCGCGGAAAAGAACATGTGCTTGTCGCTGAAAAGAAAACGCCCAGCGCAAGAAGTTGAACTGTGGCACCATTGTGTTGTCAGATCTAAGCGGCAAAGTGCCATGCATGGCATGCTCCTGATCTTGCTGTGTTTGGATACAACCGGTTTTGGTAACTTGGAACTTGCAAGGAACCTGTGAGGTGCCAGTCTCATACAACTCGACATTTGGATCCTGGAAGTCCTGTACCAACTTTTGAAGTGAAATCTCATCAAATTTCATAGAGAAACCCTGGGAAACCAGCAGCAATTTTGTTGCGTCATCCACTGCAATGTTGATTTCCAGAGGGTATAGCAGAAGATGTGACGGATGATGTGGTTGGTCAGGGATTGCTCGCAATAGTTGTTCATTTCCTGGAGTCTGACTGGTATAGATCGGTCAAGGACCCTACGATTCTTCAAAGATCACTAGCATCGCTGATACTTTTGAGCACGCTAAGTGGTCACTTGTATTTTGTAACACTGCATCGTCAAACATATGATAGAAGCCCTTAATTGGGGTAGCAGTTCGGACAGAGCAGCGATGCTGAGTTGGGATGCCTTAGACTTAGATGAAGTTCTCCATGATCGGTCAGTTGACCTCATCATTCATCACGAATCCTTGCAAGATATTGGGCATATTAACCAGCCAAATGGGTAGATCACATCCCAACAGATCCATCTTTAAATGCTTAGAAGCCAGTTGTGACCTCCGGTTTGAATGGTCAACCATCAGTTTTATGGGTCAAGCCGTCGAAAAAAAGGTTTCTAGGCTCCAAGTGGTGGTTCAAGGCCTTGGAGCCCACCATCACCAGTGCCTGTCGCCCTCGCCAAGGCCTGGGGGAAGACGGTGAGTCATCTCTTGCGACAAGGGCAGATTCGAAATCCCAAGACCGGCCGCGACGTGGGTCCGGGACCTCGGATGAGTGGCGAAAAAGTCTGGGATTTGCCATGTTGGAAATATGGGAGTTTCTCAAGTCATAGGGAAGTCATAGGGAACCCCAAAAATGGATGATTTATTACATATTATTACTAATAATGATTAAACAAGGATGATTTAGGGGTCCTATTTTGGGAAACCACCATATGAGGCTTGGTGAAAATTGATCAAATGTTTCATCATGATTTCTGGTCGATTTGATCAGATGTTCCATGTGAATTTCAATGATTGTGACAACATTCAAGGGATTGTCTATTGGTCAATCACCATAGTTCAGGTATTGATCATAATGACCAAAAACATCCAATAACCAATAAGTATTGCATTTACTACAGGGGTAAAACTTATCACCCATATCTTGGAGGGTAAACAACTAGTTTTTTTTAAGGGTTTTGGGGCGCTAATGGCGATGACCACGGACCACACCACTGGATGCTCACCGTTGCCTCGTCGACCGACACGGGGAAGCGCTGAGGTGATCACCCTCCCATCACTCCCATGAAGGCCGCCCCAAGGGACGAGTTCTCCAAAGGCGCGGCGAGGCTGCGCGGGCGTCGTGGTATGTCGTGGTCAATGGAAACACCAACATACAGGGGTTAGTTATGGTTAGTTCAGCTAGCTACATTTCAGCTACTAGGGTTCCTGATGACTTGATGATTGTTTAATGATGGCTGAAGTTAGTTCAGCACTAGATAGGGTTCCTGATGACTTAATGATGGCTTAATGATGGTTTCAGTTAGATCAGCTACAAGCTACATTTCAGCTACTTGATAGGGTTCATAACCATAGTCAATGGAAAGACGAACATTTATAAGGTCTATATTTCTTCAGAGGGGGTCAAGCACCCACTAGTCATAGTGCGTCATGGCCAATGTCGGTCATCATCTCAACAACCGAATCACCTTCGCCGGTCCGGAGCCACCCTAGATGTCACGTGGGATTTGTCCTCGAGCTTTGCTCGCAACCTTGTGGTGACGTCTATAGGTACAGTAGCAACTGGTGCTGTGATGTCAAGGATTCATGTGGGTCTTTCCTGGAAATAGGGAACAGTAAAAATGGATTTTCTATCAATGGTCCATAATCTGGATGATGTGGGGTGTCCTTATTTTGAGAAGCCACCATGTTTACCTGGAATCCAAGTGACCTTGGTGTTGAATGGTGTGTCCTTAGTTTTATGGGTCAAAGTGTCGGTCTTCTAGGTTCCGGGTAGGAGTTAGATGATCAACTATATATGTACAGTAGTGATGAGCGGATCCATGATCAAGGATCAAACACCATCATTGGGCTAATGCCCAGGTAGAAGGTTTCAAATCCATCATGGTCACCATAGTGCCGATCACCATCAGGCAGCATGCGTATGTGTATTCCCAGCTACAGGCCATGGGTCAAAGACTCGCCACCTCTTCTGTTCACCTTCCCCAAAAGACAAAAAGGAATTTAATACCTTCGTTGGGACGCTCACCGCTATCCAATTTCGGGAGAACTTTGGGTTGAAACAAGCTGATTAGTTGATTCACCACTTTCTTACTGGGTAGGTTCCCAATAGAGGTGTTTCTCAAATAGGGATACCCCCGAAAAAAATCAATATTAACCATTTGTAGCAATAGACCATCCATAGGGTTCCCAATGGCTTGAGAAATCCACCCATTTCCATGGCGAGCTTTGCCGTTGATTCATCGCCATGGAACTATGGCGGTCACCCTCTGCAGGCTCAGAATGGCGGCTGTACGATTACATCACTCGCCACTTCATCTCTTCATTGATGCCTGATGTGGAATACGAAGAGAAGGCGCTAGAGCAGGGCGTCGTGGCATGTCGCGGGTCAGGACCAACGACTTGCTGAGTTGATGTGCTTCAAGGTGACGAACAATCAACTTATAGTTACAGTTTGGTCAACCAAAATGAGGTGGATGAGCAAATATAGCAAAGTTCGAACAGTTAGGTAGTGAAGAATATATAGTCTCAATGTATTTTGTTGGGTGTCAATTGGCATGAACAAGCAATAGTTGAATTGAGGGGTACCCGTATTTCTGCTGTCACTGTCACTGCATTTTTTCATTGGGTCCAGCTCAAAGCTGGATAGCTATCATGGCCCAGAATGAAGCAACCTGGAACTTCCAAATCCTGATAATTTCACGGAGTTCTAGGTTTTGATGTTGTTTTCCTCTAAACCTCCTTCTTCTTGCGCAAAAATCCTGAAACTCCTAAAATCCTGGAAATCATCAACATATTGGTTCATTTGATCCGAAATTGGCATTGTCACCTGCAATGTTTGGTTGGAATGTCCATTTCTGAACTTGTTTGGTTGATTGTTGCATTCCGACCATGTGATGGTTAATCTTTACTATCAACGAGGCAAACTCATGCACACAAGGTGGTGCATCATCCCACTCATCCCAGTAGATGTGCTGAATGTATTTGTGCGCTGCGCATCGTCTCAGTCATCGCCATTTGTTTTGCAAAATTTGTGCGCCATCCAGTGCGCAAAACACAGGCAAAAACGCGCAAAAAACAGGCAAAACCACGCAAAAACACGCAAATCAGGAAAAGACGTTTTTCCGGAGTTTTGCCTATTTCTCCTCAAAACATGTGCGATTGAGGTGCTACACCGTGCTGGCCTCACAATTTGAGATGCAAACAATACTCTGGAGGGGAAACAAAACATGAACGTGCTAAATGCCTCAAGCAGAGGGAGCCAAGTTGTTCTACTTTCCATTTAACAAGGTGCCAGCTCGTTCTTGTTGGCGTGGTCTGGCTTGTGGCGGGCTGGGCTGGATGTCTCAAACATAGCGATGAGATTCTCACCAAAACGCTGAGAATCACTTAAACTCCTAGAAAGCGAGAACTCCTTAGAATTTCAAGGAGAATGAATCTCCAGGAATAGTGATGAATCATTAAATAACAATCATCAACCATGGTTTACCATCATCAACCATTATCAAGCATTATCTACCATCATTAGAGGTCATATTGAACTATGAAACAAATTTGATCATCATCATCATCATCATCATCATCATCATCATCATCATCATCATCAACCTCATCATCATCAACATCAACATCAACATCAACATCAACATCAACTCCATTCTTTGTTGGTCTCCTCCTTGAGTTGCTTCTGCTGGATGCTGGAGGCCCTGATTGTGAACTTGGCGGGGGAAGACTTCTGCTACACCTATCACGAGATGCGTGAAAGGCGGGAGAACCTGGGGAGCTTCCAGGGTGCTCAGCGCTGCTGAAGATGTTGGTGTAACTGGTGACTGCCACTTGAGCCATGAAAAGAAGGTGGTTCATTGATTGTCAATTTGTTATTTTCTACCTGGTTGCAAAAGGTTACCTCATGGGAACAGCTCTTCATCAACCACTGGGTTGCGATCGACCCATTTTCAGCTGTTGACTCTTCAGTTTTCCATGCGCTTCAAAAAATGTCTAGATCTCACAGCTTGCCCCAGCCTCCCAGCCAATCTCGCAGCTCCAAGCAGCTCCCAGGGGCTTCCTCTTCGCCATGCCGTGGCAGAGCAAAAATCTCCACCTCAACGAGATCGATTGGGTCATGCCTCGCCTAGCTGCTGGCAGTCGTCTCAGTGTCCAGGAGGTCTGGGTGGAGAGCGACTGGACCAAGCCCCCCGACTACTTGACGCTTGGCATGCGCTGGGGATGCCGTTAAGGGCTGGTGCACACAGGGATGGAGTGGGATGGGTTGAGAGGTGGGGCACCAGCTGCGTCATAGAAGTGTTGAACATGGGAGTTGTGAGCACGGGGGTCCCCTGAAACGACCGGGCTGGTTAGGATTTTCTTCGTGATGGCGGAGTGGCCCGTGAGACATGGAAGATGTGGGTATGGATCGGACAGTCATTTGTTGTTGGACTGATGGCATTGCAAAGGGTCAGTTGCTGCTCACTAACCATTGATTTTGTAATGACTATGAATTATGATGAGAAATCATTTCAATCAAACGAGTAACAGTCATTGATCGAATTGCTTTAGTGGTTTATTTTACACTATTTTCATTAATGACTAATCATTTCAATCCCAGATCTGTAACCAGGAACATCCCCGACATTTGTGACCCAGTGCTCTCAGTTCTATCCTTATCCCACCGGCTATGCGCGACACCTCAAAGCTTGAGCTCAGGAAGGAGAGCGAGTTGGTGGCGTTGATGGACAAACATGGCATTGGCACAGATGCATCGATTCCACAACACGTGGAAGCTCGGTGTGCCATGGGATTTTTCGGCGAGATCAGTCTGGTGGGTTTATGGATCATTCCATTGTTATGATTTGATATGTTGATATTGTTTTTTAAGTAAATTGTTAATTGATCCCAGCATATGACAACAAATAAGTCTTTCTCCATTTCCGCGATAGCACTTCTGAATTTTTACCACTGTGAGCAGTGCTGGAAGGAGGGCAACAGTAGAGTTGTGAGAAAAGGGTCAAGGGCTGATTGTTTGGTCCATGTTCATGTTCTAGGGATTCTAGGGTATGATTAAAGCTGGACTATGTACGCAGATCTCTCTCTCCCTCTCTCTTTTTGTCTCATGTTTCCCTTTGGGTGTTTATGTATTTTTGTTTTCTTCATGGATCAATCACGAATAGCAATCATCGACCATTACGATTGACCATTATCAACCATCAATGTTGGTTATAGTTTCCCATGTCCTCAACATCTCACCAGTAGTCAACAAGGGGGGGGTGCTCCTCAGGGTTTTCCCCAGCGAGGAAAACATTTGCAACCGAAACTATGTCATGGTCTGTGGTCCCGGCGAAGATGGACAACGAGGGGAGCGCATCCCCAAAGGAGGAAAGAAGGGCAAGGGCAAGGCGCCCTCCTACCGCTGCAACGGTTGGGGGAGAAGCACAACGGATCACATTGTGGGAATCAATGGTGGTGGGGTGGTTCCATTGAATCGCTGGGTTATTTATTGTTTTTTTCGGAGGGGGGGGGAAGTTTCTGTGCGGGAGATTGAAGAGTTGATGTTGACGTATGGCTTTGGGTGTTGTATTTATATACGTTGGCCCTCAATTACCCCATGAAGATAGGTGAAAGTCCCAACATTGATGGGTAAGAATCCTCGAAATAGAAGGTTGATTGAGTTTCGAGGTAGAACCACATCTAACCAACAATTGAGAAGAAGAACACTTTAATACAAAGGGTCTTTTCTTCACTTTTGGGATGTGAACAGACAGGGAGGTGTATGCCATCTGCAGCATAGCTGTGGTGAATAGCGGTGATGAATTGAGTTGTTAAATGGTGTTTCTCAAAATAGCCCCCCCTCATCCTTTATTAATCATTTACAGTCAGAAACCGACCATTTTATGGGGGGTTCCCTATACTGAGAAACCACCATAGTAGCTGTTTAAGCAGTATGGTGGGCAATTATCCCATTATTAACCATAGTTAACCATAGTTAACCATAGAACCACTAAATGGTTTGCAAAGCCACAAGTCCCCAGCACTCAGATCTTCATGAGTCCATGGAACCTTAGTGAATCTGCCACGGATTCGGAGTGGGTAGGGTGTGCCCAAAGCCCACTCCGGTAAGAAGAATCTGGGTTTACGTGGAGATTGATCTTGTGTCCAGTCCATCTTTCTTCCCGTAGTTGTTGCTTGCATGTTGTCCAGAAGTGGCGCGGCTGAAAGGTGTGGTGTTTCAATTTGAAGCTTGTTAAACGAACAGCCCCGTACGGGTATAGCTGAGAAGGTGCCGACATGGCTGCAATGATCACTGGTTGCAGCCATGATTTTGATGGGCCAGCAGACACAGCTTGTTTGCAGATTTGTACCCCCAGATCAGAAATTTGTTTGCCAAGCACGATGGTGAATGGTTGTAAGGACCAAGGTGATGATTCACTCAGATCAAGATGGGTTTTTTGGTTGGTGGTTTGAAAGTTTCGGAATTTTCTGCAGTATTCCCAAATGGTTGGTTGGTTGACTCATATTTATAGGCATTGAAACCACCAACCAGTTTTACACTAGGTGATTCATACCTGAGTGAGCCTGGTTTCTCTACTTTGATATGCAACCCCACTTAGCCGGTGGTAAGTAGCCACGGCTCTAGGGATTACAAAGTACGTATCATGCAGGATTCAGAACAATGGCTGTTAGCCCAGCTGCACATCTGAGTAGGGAACTCTTGGACTATCGTGGAGGATGACTTGAGAACAAGCAACCTTGTACGCAACCGTTGCTACATGGGCATGCGAACATTGCTAGGAGAGTGGCTGCTATCTATCATCCTTTCTTCACGGTGGTTTCCTGGTATCCTAAACTGTGTGGCCTGAAGCCACAAACCACTAAAGACTTTCGTTAATTAGGGGATCGTATCGACTTTCCTGAAAATCCACTTAAATAAAGATATCCACTAAAGATAAGAGTTTAGGGGATGAACCTGAGATTCCCCTGGCACAAGTATCATATCCACCATGACCACTGAACCTCAACAGGTTGCTACTCCGCACCAGGGGAAGAACAAAGACGGAGGCAAGTCTCAGGGCGAAAAGCCTCAATCGCGTCATATGGCGTCTTGGTCGCTGCCCTGATAGCCCTGGTTGCACATGAGCCAAAGGGTCAAAGAATCTGGCTGCTGGTTTGATTGACATTTTTCATTTTCCCTAGTAATCATTAACAATTGGTTGGTTGATCAATATTGTTCAGAAGGGTTGAAACCACCAAGCAGGAATCAATTTGGACTACTATTGACATTTTGGCTCATGTGCAAACTAATTGTTACAGGCTATAGTATTTGATTATCATTTGTTTAAAATCAATGTTTGTATTAGTTGATAAAACTGAATTGTTTACTACTAGGTTTATGAGCTATTGTGATAATGCAAAGCTACTTGCCAACAATCCTACTAATCAACAAACCTTTGGCTACACCAATCTGGCTCTATTAAATTTGTACCGCTATTTGCCATTGATAGGCATTTATATGTAAAGCTTCATTGAGCACTAGGGACTAGTGACCGTAAATGGCTAGTGAGTATAGTTAATTGTAAGCCATGACAAACAATATCAAACAATCAGCTGATAGCTATGAACATTTGTGATAATAAACCATATTAGTTTCGCATGAACTGTGAATCTGGTTGGTAGTTCTGAACTATGTTTGTTTTCAATTGTTGAATTGACCGCCATGAACTGTCAATTTCGGACATTGAAACTTCAAGATCTTCAGCCAGCGGATCGTGAGACGACAACATCCAAAACGTCGCGAAACCACCTTGCCCTAAATGGAAATTGTAATGGGCCTATGATCGTTATTCGGCAGTGTTCTCAGTCAATAGTAAAGATCAACGGCTTTCAGAAAAGGTATCTATTCTGCGGCCATTGACCTGAGTACTTCAATACCATTTCAACCAGCATTGCCTCTTCACCAGCATGAGCCATGAGCTTTCAACGGGCACCCAAAAAAGGTCGGTTTTTACCGTTCAAAATATGGGTTATAACCTATACAGCCTATACAGATGGTGGTTTTGGAAGCCAAGGGAATGAACTAGTGATCATCGTTTAGTATCAACCAACAAACATTGAGAACTCAAGGTCGATCAACCAACTATGCTTTCTAACTCCATGTGTCAACCAGGATCAACCAGGTAGAGAGACTCCCCACAGAATGGCCCTCGAGGTTCCTACGGCCTTGGGTTTGAGTTTCTGTGCCGCTTTTGAGGTGGAGGGTTGGGTGCGAGTTGGCAGTTGCTGGGGTTTGCTTGATTGGTTGGTGGAGGGGGGTAGGTAGATTGGTTAGTTGTGGTTGGCTGACTGGTTGGTTGATTGGTTACTTGAGTGGTTGGCTGGTTGGCTGGATAGGGCTGATAGATGCAGAGATTTTTCTGGAGGGATTCTGCCGGATACAACCAGTTCAACAAACAATGTGAGGTTTCCTTGTAGGTAGGTGCAGAGGATTGTCAATCTACTTGGCATGTTTGGGCAGACCCATCTCAACCAAGCAGTTCTTCTTGTGGAACACCTGTGATGCTTGCTGATGCTTGATGATGTTTGGTTACTTAGCTCGTCGGAAAGTTGATCAAGTGTTTTTTGTTGCTGGCATAGCCATAGCTATTGCTGTGGTGTTGCATAGCCATAGCCATAGCCATAGCTACTGATGTTGCCTACATGTGTTTCTTTAACTCTTAAATCACATCCGACCAACCATCCCTCTATGACATTTATTTGAGAGGTTTGCAGTTTGCAGAGCATCTTTTTTGCAATATGTTCTTTCAACCGTTTGGATTTTCAAACTCCCTTCAACAATCAGCAGTTTCCTTTCAACAAAACAACGTTTCGACTTTCTAAGGAAAAAATCGTTTTTTACACAAACAAAAATCCCTCAACCAAATCAAAGTTGCTAAAAACACCTTAACCAAATCGAAAACCTTAAGAAAAAACCTGAACCAAATCAAATCTCCTAACCAGTTGCCAAGTGATTTTTCCTTAAGCAAATCAAATTTCTCAGCAAAAACCTGGCTTTTCTCACCCAAAAAATCTCACCTGCCAACGCCAGGAGCTGGATGCGGAGCTGTGTCGGCCGCCCATTCGAGCCTACATGGAGCCCTGGTGATGCCCTGCGGGTGGGGCCCTGCGGGGGGGGGGAATGGTTGCGGTTGATTGGTTGTTTGGTTGGTTAAGCATGATGAATGATGGGTTATTGATGGCTTGATGATGGCTGAATGATGGCTTAATGATGGCTTATGATTGATTAATTTGTTGGTTAAGCATGATGTATAGGAGGTTCTGAATTTTGCATAGGGCTTAGAACCATGAATAGTGGTTCATTTGTTAGTTAAAGGTGATGGTGATGGCTTGATGGTTCAGTGATGGTTTGATGATGGCTTGATGGCAGTGTTGGATGATGATATGATGGTTTCTTAAAATTGGGAACCCCAAAGATGGTTGGTTTGCTAATACAAATGACTGATAGTGGATGCTTTGGGGGTACCCCTATTTTGAGAAAGACCCATATTTCTGAGTTGATGAACCAACAATGATGGGTTGACTACCTCATTAACAAGGTGGTGAACTAGGTTCTCAACCGTGTTTACTTGTTAACAATTGCAAGTATGATGACTGATAAAAGGTTAACGAAAGCTGCACATGGTGATGGGTCGGAATCGTAGACAAAATGTTTCAGAATGATTATTCATGAACAATGGAATAAATACCATTGTTACTAGTCATGATGGTTATTGTACGGGATTACTATGGGAAATCATCAAAACGGACATTTGTATGACAAGTCATACCAAAATCCCCACATTTTGGTTATTGACAACATGGCATCGTTCATTGTTGTATGGGAAATCATCTTACCACTTTCATTGTTGATCAGCTTAGTCCCGGGAAATGATAAATTGTAAGTAATTGTCACATTCTAAGCAATGAATCCAGTATGTCCACTGTTCTTTTGTTTCCATTGTTGCATGGAAATCACCAAAATTGTCATTTGTTATCCTGTTCCCAATGTTACTAGAATCATTATCATCATGAGTCATGATGATCTAATTATTATATGTCCATCTTTTTATTCGCATCATTTCAACTCAACACTTGGGTAATTCATTAACTTGATTATCCAATCAATGTATTTCCAGGGTTTTACAAGTGTTGATCCGCACTCTATCCACCCAACAATCACCTGGCGGAGCGAAATCCTCCGACCAGTGGAGCTGTATAAAGATTTTGCCGCCTAGCATCAAAGAATTGGAAGATAGTTGTAGACACCATTTCAAGAAACTGTGGTTTCTTAGAATACAGGACACCCTAAACATGTTTTTTTGATTACTATACATGGTGAATATAAGGGATGCTAACTGGGGGTATCCCTATTTTGGGAAACCACCGAATGGTAGATAATTGGGATCTTGAGAGCCCCGTATGGCCAGCAGTTGACTCTAGAGAAAACAAGTTCCGCCAATTCAGAAGTGTCAATGATCCAGTAATTGCTAATCAGCAATTGCTAATCATGGTGCTAAACAAGTAATAATTACTAAATATGACAATTGCTAATTAGCAATGGTGTCAATGATCAATCTTAGTAGTGGCGAATCAGTAATTGCTAATCGTTTCATTGCAACCATTATTGCACTAACGACCACGAACTATGAAGCAAACAATCGAGGGTGATTTAGATCATCATTTTCCATGGTGATATTGCTGTAGTTATGATCAATAAACAAATGGTCATAGAAGGTGAAGGACCCATCCTATCCTCACTCTGAACATACCATCAGCTCCTTCAAGTCACTTTTGATAACTATTGACCACTATTCATTAACACCAACTATTAACCATGATTAAACACCATGAACATCTCATCAATATTAGTTGTTGAGCCCTATAGAATAAAGTCATTACGAATAGTCATTGGCCGTTATGCACCATTCTCAACCAGTATTAAGTATTGCTAACCATTGTTGACCATTACACTTAACCTTTACTGATCCTTTCTATAACCATCATCAACCCTGGTTGACAATTATGAATCATCATCAACAGTCATGATTTATAATTAGCTGAAAAAACATTATCAACCATCATTATTGACAATCATTGCTATGTTTGAAATTAAACTAATCATTAACCATTATCAACGGTTATAATCGTCAGTTCACCATTGTTAGAACGTTGACAACCACCATTAACGACCATCATCACCGTTCCATCCCCAAGGAGAAGCAATGTGCACAGGTGGCGGTGCCTTAGTTGGATGTTAAAGATGCTGCTGTCGTTGTCATGGTTCGAAACCCTTCCTTCAAACGGATGATTTGAGGCACTTTGATGGGTTTCTAATGGAAATGATCATGTTTATGCTTTGTGTTTGCCTACTAGACAATATTGGTTCGTCGTAGTGGTAGATCTATATTCATGAAACATGAGAACCCCCCATGTTTAATAGCAAAACACTAGGTGTTTATGGGAAGGCCAATGGTGGTTTAGTAATGAATCCAGATTTTTGACGAGGTGTTTTATCGTTGTTCATACTTATATACTGGTATGTTGATTAATTATCAACCATACTTATACCCATTCTAACGATACATTCCCAACTATGGTCATGCGTTTTTCATGATTGTTACTGGCTTTTCTAGTGGTTAATAAACGGTGAACATAGTGATGTGGTCAGTTGATGACCAGAATTATTTGTTGAGATTGAAGAACAACTTGAGTTGATAGTAGTTGAGAAGGGTTGATGATGGTTGCCACGGAGAGAATAAGCAATTAGCTGGGCATATCAGCACCAAATTGTTGCTGCAGACATGTAGCCCAAACCGGAAGACATATCGCTTCTCCAAAAAATCAGCACCAGATATCAACACAAGCTGCTTGGGTTTAACAGCCAAAAAGTTGTCAGTCATATTTTTGGTCGCAGGATCCTAACAAACTTGCTGAACCTACAACAGGAGCTTCAAATCAAATTGCTTCCGAGGGATAGCATTCCCAACTCGGAACCATTGATTGTTAGTCATAGAATCAATCGAACAAAACCAGATACCTGGATGTAATTCAATCAATTATATTTCATGATTACTCACGATGCCCCGATTGAATTGCTTCTGAGGGATAGCGTTCCCAGCGGGAACAATGATTGATTGACAAGCATAGAATAATTCGAAAACACAGTTTAATTTATAATCAATTATGTTTCAGGATTGTTTACATTACCAATAGAATAGTTGGTCCCACGAAGTAGTAGCCTTGCGTCGGCAACGCTTGTTATGCCGCAGCTCCCTACCTTTGGGTTTATTTCCGTGCCGATTTTTGAATCCGAGGAAGGTATTCTGGACAAGGAAGATGTGGTGAATGAGAACATCAAACTCTTCGAAACGAAGTTTCATAGCTTCAGGCACCTGGAACCCTGGAATTTGGCCGTTGTTGTGACTTGTGACCCTTGTTTTGGATGGTCAACCCCGAGTTTTCTGGGTCAAACGATCCGAAAGAAGGGCCCGTCTTAGGAGGCAGATGGTGTTGTGTGTTTGTTAGATCAAAAATGATGGAACTCATCGCAAGGTTTGTTCTTGACATCGGTGTTTAACACTTTGCAACAAACCAAAAAGCTCCAACACATAATGAAAACAACAAACGATCTTAACACATGGAGTTGTTCATTTTGTTGTTTTCGTTTCCTAGATGGTTTGAAGGTTAGCGAGTTGGTCGTTTGGTACCGAGAAGCCTCAATCTACCGGGTGGCATCATGACAGCATATGGTCAGATAGTGTTGCTTATACTGACCTACACTGATTAGTGTTTGCTTGCTTCATTGCCTATCGTGGTATCAGGGTCGGATACCTGTTCTCCGGCTATGTCTCAATTCAGCAAGCATTTGTTGAGCAGCTAATGGGATGATATTGGTTGTATCGTGTTCTGGCTGGTGGTTGTAAACATGTTTTCCGCCTGCGGTTGGGATGGTTGGATTGATTCAGCAGTACTTGTCAAAGGGGTTGTAACCACCAACCAGCTGATCATGAATGATTTCTTATTCATCTCCAGCTATTAATAAACCATTAATGAATCATAATGTAAGCACCAACCAGTCCTTGTTCCTTAGTCACTAGTGCCACGAGTGACTGGTCGCCACTACCCCTTTGGCAAGTTGCTGCAGGAACCGGCTAGCGCAGTTGGACAAGTTCTTTGTATCGAAGGATCAGATTGGGAACAGTATGGGATATCGTGGCGGAGGAGGAGGAGGAGGAGATTGGGGAGGCGGTGGTGGTGGCGGATGGAACAACAATTGGGATGGTGGTTATGGTGGTGGAAAAGGCGGTGGTGGCTATGGAAACAATGGAAAAGGTGGCGGAGGTGGAAATCGCAACTGGAAGAGTGGTAGCAGATCCTGAGCGGTGGCACCTGGGAAACTGAACCGGGGCGTGGAGTCAAAAACAGACTTTTGCTCGTCAGATCTGAGAGGGAAAGAAGGCAACTGCCATGTTTAGGGATGGTTGGTGGAGTCACTACTATTTTTCAGAGGGGTTGAAACCGCCAACCAGCTAATCTTGATTTTGTGGCTGACCATGCCAGATGCATTTGGATATTTACATCTTTGATTCAGCCAGTTTACAAGTTTATCTACAATCCAAAGCAGCTGGCAGAACCGCATTGGTTTGGCTAAACATTACATGATGTGGCAGCCGAGTTCTTTCTGATCTGGTGATTGTCTCGAATGGTCTGAGTTTCCTGCTGGTGTTGATGCCGCCGTTGCAAAAGAGGCACTTCAGAGGGCCCGTGGATTGGGTTCATCGGTTTTGTAATCCTTTCGATGTGAGCTCCTTAAACGAAGTTTGGGAAGCAAGATGATGGTTTCTGAAAATAGGGAGCCCCAAAAATGAATGGTTCATTGCGAATCAGGATCAATATTGGATGATTTGAGGTACCCATTTTTAGTTGTTTAATCACTCTTGTTCGCGATTATGCATAAATTATGCCTCTTCATTACCCACGCTTACCTGTATTTTGAGAAACACCTACATGAAACTAACCATCAACCCCAGAGCCAAAGCGAGTTGGATACCTTGCTGTACCGGCGATGCCTGGGTGATCCTTCAGCTACCATGGTCGCATCAAGAGGTGGGATTGCAAGTTCATGGATGACATATATGACAAGCTCTGAAGGGCCTAATCATAGACGGATATGGGTATGTGCCAAAATGATCCAAAATAGTGGTACCCCAAAAAACATTGGTTTGAAATAGATTTTAACTATAGATGGCCATATTTGGGGTTAATAATTTTGACTCATACCCATTTGAGCGGATTCTCCATGATTATGATTACCCAGAGGCTCCATGTATGGTACATTTACCTGTATTTCGGTCATTTTGTAGGTAAATGTAGGTAAACATAGGATGCATGGAGCACCTGGGTTGACTAATCATTTGCTATAACTTCAACCATGGATCGCTGTAGGTATAAGCCAGTATGGATTTCTATGAACGAATTATCATTGTAGGTATCAACCATTTATGATGAATTATTTGGGAATGGAATATACTACTCCCTACAAAGGGTAAAGACTTTCAACAATGATTGCTCCCATCCAACCACCCAGGTGGTTAGAGGCGAAGCTGGTTGAAGCTGCTGACTGAATTCCCACCGCTGCCCGGAGCTCTCAAGCTGATAGACCAGAAGAGGCAACAAGGAAAGCACAGCGGAAAGAATTTTCTCCATGATTTCGCGCCAAACTCTGCAGCCTTTTCTTCTACATGTCGAGAAAAACACATTCAACACGTCGCTTTTTTGTTGCAGCTATTGATTCGTAAATCCTGCCAATCCTTGGGCAGACATGACCTACTGAAGCCTTCGTGCACTCTGAAACACACCATGATGAAGCAACCCAAAGAACAGATCAAGTAATTGTAGATGATAGGTCCTTGTACATCTAAATCAGCTACTGAAACATTCCCAAAACACCTAAGATCCGAGCGTTGCACCTGTTCAACGCCACAGAGATAGCCGTCATGTCGCAGAGTGGCCTCTGGGGATGGGCCAGGAGCCCAGCAGCTGTGGCCTCGTGATCACTGGATGTGTCCATGGCTGCAGCCATGATGATCAATGCAGGTTGATGGTGTGTTAATGATTGGATATGGAGGTTGATGGTGTTTTAGTGATTGGATATGGAAATAGCATCTGACAGACCTCCGTGAAAACAAATATGATGAAACGCATTCCCAGCTGCACAAGACTTCATGCATATTTTACCGTTCAAATGAGCACTTTTTTCACAGCATAGAAATCTCAGGGTGATTTGGTTTTTGGGGAACCGTTCCCAAGCGACTTCGCCGTGTTGCGTTCCCCGGTTCAGAGCTTGTCATCGTAGCCCTTAGCCAGTGCCTGGGTGTGTCTTCCTGGCTTACAATTTGCCTGGCCACCATTTAGTCTACTAATATGGGTGTTTCTCAGAATAGGGGTACCCCCCAATCATCCCTATACCCCCCAATCATCCCTAAATAGTCATTTACAGGAATAAACCAACCACTTTTGGGTTCCCAATTTTAAGAAACCACCATATCTACTATTTGCCTGGCAGTTCCCCCAGTTCATGACCTCAGTCAGCCGCCACTGGGTGGGGGGGGGTCCCACAAGCCCCAGCGAGGTGGCCGACGTGGGTCGTTCCTGTGGCTTCACACCGCAGTCACAGACCACCCCCATGTGGGCTGGGACCTTGGAGCAGTCCCAAGGGGAAGTCCTAGTGAAGCCGTGGTGGTCCATGGTGGTAGCCATGGTGGTACTTATGGGGTATATTATGACATATTATAGTTGGGAACTCGGAGATAGTTGGCTATCATCATAGTTGGGTATGTCCATAGTTGGAAGTTGGTGGCTAGTAACTACAACTGACTATGCAATGAATTATACCCACTACCACTCACTATGGAGATGATTAGGAACTAGTTTGTGTGCCTATATAGTAACTAGGAGAGAATTGGGAATAGGGAACAAAGTGCTAGTTGCCCTGAAGACATTGCCAGTTGGATCTAGTTGGTGGTTTTTTAAGATGGGGGACCCCAAAAGATGGCTGGTTTACTGACGGTGACTATTGGATGATTTGGGGGGCCCCTATTTTGAAAAACGCCCAGTTGGTGGTAGTTATGGGCACAGCCCAACTCCCGGATAAGAATCCCACATCTGTGGTCCAGGGTAATTCTTAGTTGGAATTCCTCCTGGTTTGAGGGTCGTTCAACTTCTTAGCATGTTCTTATAGTTTTATATTTTTGTTGTTTTTTGTTGTGGAAGATAGGATGCCGCAATTCAATCAAAGAGATTTGGTTGTTTGATTATTTGGCTTAATCTTAACTTATCTTCAATCCTCATCTACGCACGATTTGGCCATCTAGTGCCTTCACGGACTTGCTGGCCTCTCTAGCGGGAATCCTTTATGACTAGTTGCCCTGAAGAAATTGCCAGTTGGATCAAGTTGGCGGAATCATAATGGTCAATAGTGGTTAGTAATAGGGGATAAGAACTCATTGAAAATAATATCAACTATTAGTTGGTGGTTTTGAGCATTCTGAATCTCCCCAATATTCGGGATGGTTGGTTGGTTGACGAGCACTATTTTTTCATAGGGTGGTTGAGCCACCAACCAGATTTACATAAACATGTGTTTTCTTTCCCTGAGAAATGCTCGATCAAGATGATGATTTCAGCGTACCATCAATGAAACCACTGGCGATCATGGGGGGTGATATCACCAACAGAGGGATTCTCATGTTTACGCGCGCATCTATTTGAACACATACGCCATACGTACCAGTGGTCGTTTGCAAATAAGTAATTATTGTTTATCAAGCATTTGCGGTGATTTCAACTATACTTTTCTCGGAGGTTTGACAGGAAGCAATACATGCATGACTAACCAATGGTTGCTTTCAGATGTCTAGATGTCGATCATAAACTATTGTGGTTCTACTCGTACAGAGAAAAATATTGCGCTGATGACTGTGTTGCCAATCGCACAGGTTGATACATTAATAGATATCAACAACAAAAGCAGTACAACAAGAGCGGCAGTGACAACACCGAGAAGAAGCAGCACAGCAACAACGGCAACAACAACAGCAACTACTGCAACTACAACAAACCCAACCACCACCACCACCACCACCACCACCACCACCAACAACAACAACAACAACAACAACAACAACAACAACAACCACAACAACGACAGCAACAACGACAACGACAGCAACAACGACAACGACAACGGCAACACCACCACGACTACCAATATCATCGCCATGACCATCACCAGCAACATCACCAACAACATCGTCAACGACCGAAGGTCCGTGCGCAACCGGATTTATTCCCCAATGAGGTGCCATCGGAGAGTGTTGGGACCGTGTTGGCTGTGGAACTAGGTTTGATGATTGCACCATGGTGGTTAATAATGGTAAGAAAATGTTAGTGAATGGTGGTTGAGAATGGTAAATGTTGCTGAATGGTGGTTGATACGGGTCAAATTTGATGATTGATGATGGTAAATGGTGGTTCATGATGGCTAACATTGGCTGACAGGGGTGGATTAAGGCGAATCATCGCGGTTGACAACGACTGGTGAGCAAAACATGGAAGCTGAACATAGGATACCGGTTTGACGATGCCGATTGGATAGGAGCATTGCGGGGTTCCAGGCTAGACCTGAGAATGTTTATTCATGCATGCTTGACAGGTACGAGTAGGTGCATTACACGAGCAACTTACCACAATTTGCCCCTCGTTTTCATGATCACCGTTTACTGGCAAGGGAAAATCACACGTTTTTGCAGACAACAGTGTGGAATCAGCTGTAAATAAATGTTTCATTTTCGGTTTGCCGGGTTACCCAAGATATCATTATTGTCAGTAACTATGGATCCCTCGGTAGTGGAGCATTCAATGATGGTCGCATTGGGTCCGTTGCATGGGTTGACAATCTGCAATGGTGGTATTGACACTTTCAATGATCCTCATGTTAAGGATCAATGATGGCCCCAGAATGGTCAATATCAAAAACTACCCATGCTTCAGTGCTTGGTTGACAAGCAATCTATGATTCACCCTGGTTGAGACTAATTAGTTGAGGATACTAAATTATCCGAGACTTCAACCGAGTTGGCTTGTGCATTTACACTATCAGCTTCCCATGTCCATGGTTTTCTTGTTGCGTTGCCGGGAGCGGCTTTTAGAGGGAGTTCGGACTACAGCTTCCATGGTTTCCTGTTGAAATTTGTGAGAACCTGCAGTTACACTACTGTTGGTCATTTGGCCTCCCAGTAACGGTTTGATGAGAAGCTTATACCTATATTTCGTAGGAGTCCCTTCAAAAAAACATCGCTTTGACTGATACTTGTGTAGACAATCCAATGGATTCTTATTGAAGCACTCACCGGTATGTGTGTTGCCCTTCCGTTTGGTTTGTTTGTCAAAAGTCGAAGCCACAGTTGCAAACAACAGTGTGCGTATTTCTTTAAGCATATAAAAGGAGTGATTGTGATCGTACGTGAGCTATATCATTGATGGTTAGTGGCGACTATAGTTGTGATGGTCAATACCAAGGACCATTTGCACCTGTAACCCATACGTGTTATAGCCAACACCTTCCTTTTGATTGTTTTTTTCGCTCAGGGTGATACTGGCTGCCTGGCTGTACCAAGAGATGTGCAGCTGGGCTTAGTTCACCATGCACCCGTCATAGCTGGATGAACACCTAGCTGCATAACCATGGAAGCTGAAGTAACTTGTATGGGTCATCACCCTATAGAAGGTAGCTGGGTTATCAACCAACGATGCTGAAGTAACCCCGAAGTGACCATGGTTCGTTACCACTTCCAAGCGACATGGCTCACCTCCAGCCGCCGTACCACGGTCCCCAGGTGCCGGGCATGAGCGAAGAGTTGCTCCAAAGAGTGGGCGGGTTGGGGCTCCCGCTGCGCGGGGTCCCGCGGTGGAAGTGGCGAAGCGGTGCACCGCTAGGAATGCTTAGTTCATGGGTAGTGGCAAGCTAGTGGTTGATAATCGTTATAGGATGATTATGGGATGGTTATCAATCATGTAACTAGTGGTTGACAATGGTTCTTTATATAGTGTTTTTCACACTTGTGAATGGTCAATGATAGTTGATGATGGTCTGTGCCATGGATAGCAATGGTGCAGAATGGGCTGTGTTGGCTTTGTGATGCTTACATAAACCCGTTTCGAAACGGATAGTAGCGGAGTGTACAATGGCTTACACTCGCTAATAATGGTTTGTTCAAAGGTCAATATCGTTGTTACTAATGGTCAAGACTTGTTAACTACTGATTAATCGTGAAACATGGTGAACATTGTCGTTACATTAATGATGGTGAATATTGTAAATGAATGGTGATTGTTCTTGGTGATGGAAGGTCCCGCGGACCCGCGTTCTTTCCATACTGGTGTGATAGACAGCCACCATGAAGCGAACGTATCACAAAGCTATTGTGCAATCAATTTATCGGTTTGACTGAGTAAGCATGGTTGAGAAAGGTTTCTGTCGCTGTACATGCTGGTTACTATATTTTCTCATGATGGTTCATACAACGGCTGGTACAGTCATTAGGAGAGTGCTGGATATAATCATGGGAATGGTCTTGGCTTGACGGTTAGTAGTTGGTAAATGACAGATTCATAATGGTTTGTCAGTCATATCTCCTTAGTTGGTATCTCCTTAGTTGGTGAGTCATATCCCTGAGTTGGTTAGTTGTATCCTCCTATTGGTCAGTTAAAGGGGATACCACTCTGTATTGAGCATGATCCTTCGCCCACTTACCACCATAGCATCATTGAAACCATCACTTAACCATTATAGTTGGCCTTAGTTGGTCACTTACATCTCCCTGGTTGGTCAATTATATCCCCCTATTGATCACTTATGTCCCTTACTTGGTTAGTCATATCTCCTTGGGCCCGTTATATCCCTTAATTAGTTGGTGAGTTTATCCCTATGTTGGTGAGTTATATCCAGTTATATCCCACTACACAACCACTATAGTTCATCAACTAACGTTGAATAGTCATAACCACTATATTTCATCAACTATAGCGTCATATCCCTTAGATGTTAAGTCATAACCATCACTGAACCACTACAGTCCATCGTTTATAACCATCAAACCATCATCGAATCCATCATTTAGCCACCATGGCCAGTTATATCCCTTGGTTGCATCAACCATCATTTCACCACCATAGTTGGCCAGTTATATCCCTTGGTTGGTCACATCTCCCTTGGTCGTTGGTCTGTTCCATGCCCCCCCGGTTGGTCACGGCTCGATCTCCCCCCGTTGCTACCCCGCGGTACTCGCCGCAGGTCCGGCGGTTCCTTGGAAGAAAAGATCGACGACGTCGTCAGCGTCTTCCGCGGCAGCGCTCGACACCTTGAGAGCTTACAGCAAGTGCTGAGGACGTGCGTCCGTCCACGGGGGGGGGCAGAATTCGTGAAGAGCTGGGGATTTCGGGAGAAATGATAGGTTTATTGACTATAAATGATGGTTCGCTGATTTTTTTGAAAATGAATGGTTTACTGATTATAGATATGATTTTACTATAAATATGGTTGATTATCGAACTGGATGATTCCTGGCCAAAAAAAATGGTTTTATTTACTATGATTGCTAATGAATGGTTAATGGATGGTTTCATTAGTGCTAAAGTTCAACTGAGCAACAACTTTTGGTCGCGCAATTCATTTTACGTTTCAAGGGCTTGCGCTATAACTTTTTCCTCTCATCCAAAGCTGGTGAACGAGATGGGTCCGCCTCACCAAAGGACATCTGTTTCCATCATTTGAACTAGCATTTAACCACTATTAGCCATCATCAGTCATCAAGAACCAGCTGGCTATGCCCCCTATCTACATTCAGTGGTTCATTCTGCTCGATCAACGCTTGGCTTGCAGAGCTGCTTAAGATCAACATCACGGTGTCGTAGCTGGTGTTTAGGGTCTATGATCATGTTTGATGAGACATACCCGCATACCCGGCGATGAAAACCCAATGAAATCGCTTAGTTTTCAAGGTATCCGTATATGGTGGTTTCTTAATAGCTGGGGGGTATCCCCCGTTATCATCCTTTTTTGTCATCCTTTTCAGCAGCAAACCAACCATAACTAAGGGGGTTCCCTATTTTGAGAAACTTCCATATCTGGCGATATATAATCCATTTCCAGGTACGAACAGGTAGGTCGATACCATCAGAGCAGCTGTACATAGTCTCCGTAATCTTATCAATTTCCAACATAAAATCATAGTTCCTGAGCGCCCATAAAGTCAGAGTGTCCAAGATGCTTGGGGCAAATTCACAGCTGGGTATCATGAATTCCAGTTGTTCTCTTGGCAGCTGGGGCTCAAAGTTTTGCCAGGTCGCAGAGGTTCACAGCACCAAGCCTCACTAGTAGGGGGTCCTCCCTGCACGCGCGCGTGGCTCCCATGGAGAAATTGACCAACAGCTACTGGATCTCATCAGTGCCATCAGAGGTGCCAGAGATTCACAGCATCGATGCGAAGGGCAGGCCAGGTACTGACGCCGGTGGTGTCGTGGTTGCTGGTAGTGGTCGTTCAGAGTGGTACCCTTGAGTTAGCTAACTTGGGGTCGAACTAGGGTAACTAATAGTTGTGGAAGATATAGTCATGTGCTCGGGTGGCTTCTGGACCATCTTTTGACCAGAGGGTACCACTCTGCTGCTGTTGTTGATGAGTTGTTTGGACTCAACACGGTACTTGTACCGCTAACTCCTGGAACTGTCCAGGCTCACCAGTTGTTGCTGAGCGGCTCAGGTTGTTCTGGGATTCGTTATGGCAGATCCGAGCAGATCCCAAGGGGAAGTACGGCCCGGACCACTTCTCCATCGGTGAGCGGAAACGGAAGGGTCAGAAGCCCAGCAGCCTGCGGAAGTTCATCTTGAGATCCATCTGCCGACTGGACTGGATGAGCCCAAAGGCCCTTGTTGCCAGTGGCTGGGGGTTGGGCCGAGCGTAGACGCGTCTACTGCCCTAGTGGTGATGATAGTCATGATGATCAATGATAACTACTGGTGATGATAGCCATCCTAATGATGATCAATGATGGTACAGATGATGATAGTCACTTGATGATAATGGTCATGATTTTTGATCATGATGATCCTGATGATTCTCACCACCCTATTGTCATGGAAATGCACTCATCAGCCAGGCACATTCTCCACGTGGGGCCCTCAGGTGGAGCAAAGTTGGATCCGCTTCGCTCCAGTTCTAGCCGCCTGTGAGACGATTCAGCTGGTCCCTTCGGAGCTGTTCGCTGATTGCCAGTTCAGCTTGGTGGATTTGAAGACGCATCCAGTCATTGTCTACGAGCCGATGTTTTGGTTTTGTATTTTCACTATGTTTTTATTTCCTATAAGTGAAAATAGATGTAATTGAAAAAGGTTTTTTTGTTTTCAACCACTGGTGTAATCCAGATGAAGTATTTGCACGACTTGTCGAGCAAATCCTGACAGGCATATGTCGTATTTTTTGGGTGGTGACGCCATTCGGCCAATCCAAGGCATAAGATCGTCAATGTGGCACAGCTGCGGGCATTCGTCAAGCGCGAGTATTTTAGATCTCGTTTTAACTTTTCAACCGACGATCTGTCCTTGACGGAAGTAGCCACCGGCCAGATCTTGAGGGATGAGTCGGATCTTTCCAAAAGCGGTGTCCCAGCTGCTGTGAGAGTATCAACCTACATTTCAGTGGCTGGCTCCGGATTGCAGTCATGTTTTTTCTTTTTGGGGAATGACTGAACCATTTCATACATCTTTTTTGGAAGCGGTTGTGAATTCGACCATGTTCTTGCCTTTAAAACCCTTAGCAAGGATGGAAAGGGTTGTGAATTCCAGGCTGTTTTGGTTTCAAGTTTTCCACTTAAGGACATGATCTCCCGAAATTCCCTGGAGCTCATCTTCTCAGATGGTCAGAGTCGTGTGGTCGACCTGAAAGGCGCTACGTCCCTGCGTGACCTTTGGGCAATGCTGGCACTGCAGACCCGACGGCCACCGAGCTTCGTGCAGCTGCAGAGAAGCCAAGGAGAGAAGTTGAAGCCCTACGACAACCTTCAGGTGACGTGAGCTGCGAAGTGTGTCGGTTTTTCTTAGGGGTGATGATGATGATGATGATGATGATGATGATGATGATGATGGTGATGGTGATTTTGGGTTGTGAAACTATTTGGTGCAAAATGACATGTCATCAAGGTCGTCATCACCATCACCATCATCGTCATCGTCATCGTCATCATCATCGTCATCTTTGAGCTGGGAAATGGACCAAGTGCAGAACTTGCGCAACTTTAACGGCTTACTGGTTTTACAGAATATTGTAAACATGATAATGATGCATGTCATCAACCATTGAAGCCAAATTGCTCATGGGATATTACCCTTAAACAGTACCATTGCAACACTTTCATGATTGCTAGTTCCCGGGTTGGAACTCTACAACCTGGAAAGAAACCGCTGAGGAAGCAAACCATCCGAATACATATTTGGTGGTTTCTTAGAATGGGGGACCCCAAAATGGATGGTTTATTACTATTAATGGTTAGGATTGGATGATTTAGGGGTACCCCTATGACTTGAGAAACACCCATTTGGGTTGATAACCACCCTTCTGTGACCATCTATGCGTGTTGCTTCAGCTCCAATGAGTTGGCTCCCTATAGGACGACGGCGCATTTTTGTTTTTAATTTTGGCCCTTGAACCTGTACTCGCTGTGGCATGAATCCAACTGTGGCCCGTTGGCAATTTGCCGGGTATGTGAAGGGTTGGTGCTTTTTGGCAAACTAGAATTACATTCTTGGATTATGGCCAAATATGGATACAGCGCGGCTAATATTAAACACAAAACACTCGAAATAGTTCGCCAATCAAGGGGTCCCAGATCAACCTGGGGCTTGGAGCAACAGCTAGGACAGTGGAACATGATCACCCTGTTCAGTCTCACCTTGTCTCGGAAAAGAGTCGGGTCATTTGCCAAGTGACTATGGGTCAACCAGTTACCCATCAATAATGGCTGATATTGACCAAGCAATAATAAGGAAAACATAGGAAAACAGTGGTTAATAGTAGGGGAACCCGGGGTACGGGGTTTTGACCCACAGCCAAGTGGCTATATCATCGTGTCAAAGTTCCTACATTGATCAGCTATCATGGGATGGTTCATGGAAACACCCCAACCGGCGTCCTTGTTTCTTTCATCACCATGTGAAGGGGTCTTTTGTAGGTTCTGGATGATAGTAATGATGATGCCCATGATGATGATGATGATGATGATGATGATGATGATGATGATGATGATGATGATGCTGAATACGATCTAATCCTCCAAGAAAACAAAGATGGTTGTGCCAACGGCACCATCCAGACTTGCTCAGAATACGATTTCGAAATCCGCAAAAGCGATGTGGCTGTGGGTCAGTATGGGTCAGTTCACCCTGTACCCCTGCTGTACCATCATCAACCATTTAGGTATTTTCTCCAATGAAATTGATGGTTAAAGCCTTGACAAAGCCTTGACCCATGGCCATGCAATCGTCCCAGGTCGAAAGCATTTCCCTCCAAGTTTCCTTGACCGAGACGGTAGCAGAGTGGTGGAGCTCCGAGCGACTGATCATAACGGGCATGCGAGGCGAAGCATGTCCATACGACCTGTCGTCCGCCGAAACCTTGGGGGATGCATGCCAGATCATTGGTGGCGAAACAGCGCGGCCTGCCAGATTCGTCCGGTTTTTGGATGGAGAGCAGCAGCTCAAGGACTGGGATCCCGCAACTTTTCCGGAAGTGCTCAGGTTACAGATGCAGTTGGCTCCGACCATTCATGAGCTGTTTCAAGCTGGGGTGAAGATCAACTACCTGAGTGGAGAAGAAGTTCCAGTAGATCTTCAGTCTATGATTTCTATCCAAGACCTCCGGGATGCCATTGCTTCCTCCTTGAATCTCCGTGCCACAGGCGTTTCGTTGATCGCCAGCTCAGGAAAATGCTTGTGGGATTCGGATCCCTTTGACCTTTGTGACCCGACGCCGACCATCACAGTTTGCGTTCGGGATCCCCAGCTTTGTGCAGATGGACACCATGACATGATGTGTTTTTTCAACAACGGCTACAATGATCACGTTTGCATTCACTGCGGCGACACGTTCTTCATGGAACGCAGGACTTTAGAACCCAAGCGCCACTGGCCATAATTTGCGACGTCAGAATGGCTGGGCAAAGCTGGCCCTAGCGGTGTGTACAGTGTACAGAGCCCCGGCAAAAGTGACGGCCGCGAGCACTGAGGAAGATGTAGCCATACAAGAATGGAGGGGATAAAGCCAGAAACGTCGGTATCCGAAAATAAGGGTTTCACTGTTCACTTCTTAATTTAGGGAGTACCCTTATGGTTGAGAACTACTATGGATATGCAACTGAGAGGTGAGCCAAGTGAACTGGCAGAAGAACCTGAGACCCCAATGACGAACACTTAAATGACTGATTACTTTAAAGAAGTATATGCCATCAGCCACCCAATCGACACTAAGAAATACAGCAAATCCAAGAGAATCGGCCGACAAAGATGCTGTTTTTCGCGCATTGCAGCCACTTTTGTTGGATTCCTTGGTGACCTCTGATGAGGAGACGAGCTTTGGAGAAAAGGCAGAGAGATTGTAAGGAGCTTCCCCCTGCAGTTGAGGAGGCACAGGGAGCAGCTTGGACTGCTGGCAGTCAATCGGACTGCCACCTTGGAAGCGATCACGACTAGCAGCTTCTGAGAGTTGATTCTGAGGTTCCAACTGGGTACTTGGATGATCATGCCAGTGAGTAAGTGGTTAGTAACCATGGCTTTCAGCCAGTTGTTAATGGTATTACCTACTTATGGTACTTACTAACCAAGGATACTACATGGGCTGATCATCCAAGTAGTCTACAACACAGGCGTTGGGGGATGCTGTTGAGAGCAGAACACTTCGCACCAGCTATTGACAGAGATGTTAACTTACCAACCGATCGTCTGGAACAAAGAGCTGGATTTGGGGGACCAGTGAATAGGCATCGAAAGTAATTAATATGTGTTCAACATTATTTACCCCACTACTATAAACTTGAAGTTTGCTATTAACTTATTTCAACATTATTTACAGCAGACAGCAGACTCAACTATTTAAGTTCACCTGTGCAATTCCCTTTGCGGGCAACTGCCCGCCAGCGTAGCACGTCTCCAGTCACTATCAACAGAGTGGATTCCAGCGGGGGGTTACAGCTGTGACAACCTTGCAACCGGCAATTGGTTTGGAGATGTTTGCTTTTCAACCGCCGCACAAGGCGCGCCACAACTGCTCAAACCTGTCTTGTTTTTCTTCAGTGACCTTGTGTGAAATAAGACAATGGACTATCCAGTCCATGCAGACTGGCGAGTTCAGTGTAAGGAACATAAAACAATGGCATGCCATAGAAACCTGTTCTGATTGATTTTGTTTGCGCAGGAACAAGGATAATACATATGGGTGCTTCTCAAAATAGGGGGACCCCGAGATCATCCTTTGTTAACCTTTTTTCAGTAGTAAATCAACCATTTTGGAGGCACTCCTGTTTTGAGAAACCAATATATGAAAAGTGATTGTCATGGTTCAAAAACTGGGTGAGAGCTTGACAGTTACCTCAATTTTTAGAATTCCTGATTTTGGGATAAACCACCATACCTACCATGATCTAATATATAGATGAAGCCAATGTTTCCGTTCCTCCTTGGGATAGGCACCAAATTCTCCCTGTGGTGGATCAGTGAAACGTGATGCAATCTGGCAGCGCAGAGGCTGTTCCAAAGCATTTCAACCTATCCTGTCATTGCTCGTTGTTGATCATTTCTACTTGGAGCAATGGGATTCAATGGCTCATCATGATGAAATTCAATGATTACCTGCTATGGCCCATTTCTACTCATGAGTCCCATGAACTTTAAATCATATTCCTACATGTATTCCTTGGTTGTTCTGAAATTCCCTGTTTTGTAGTTCTATCCATCAAAGTTCCAACTTTCTCAAGTGGATAGGTTCTCTTTTTGTGGTACATGATTGATGTTTGCCTCGGCCTCGTTTTTGCCGCCGTGATTCTCAATCTTCTGCGACGCAGCAGCAGGTGATTTCGGAAGGAACCTACTTGGAGTCCTTTTTGGAGGTGGCCGTGGGGCACTTTGACAAGTGTTCATGATGGTCTGGTCTTGGCCAGGCGGCCATGGGTCAATATTAACCATGGTAGATAGTGACCAACAGTTCTAGTGGGAAAACAATGGTCAATGATGGGGAACCAGGGGTACAGGGTTTTGACCCACTGCCAGGCATGGCCAAGAACAGTGGACCAACCTTGACGTGTGTTTTATGATTTGTATTTTCCTATATTTTCTGAACATTTGGGATCGTTGGTTGATTTACCATTTTTTGCGGGGGCTGGCTTCCAGTCCAGTGATGGTTGAGATGGGTAACTTGATGCTAATGATTAGTGATTAATGAATGTTGAAGATTGAGTTGGCTTTCAAGACATGATATTGGAAGCTCAGTTACCATCGACTATAATATGGCTGTTTCTGAAACTAGGGGTGCCCCCTCCCAGTTTATCAACCATTTATAGTAAGACGCCGACCGTTTTTGGGTGTTCCCCCATTTTACCCATTGTAAGAAACCAGTATTTCTGATGAGTAAAGATTGATATTGAGCATCATTACTGGTTCATTGAGCCAAGGTTTAGGATATCCGGAGTTATGCGACCAACCTTTTTGGAGCCCATTGTAGCTACGCCATCAGTGTTGGCGCAAGTTGTTATTTTTGTAGGGATGTGTTTTTTGATGTGTCCGTATCATTGATTTATGTTGATGTTCATCTCATCCCGAGATTCATCCAAGATCATTCTCATAAGTTGTTTGGTTGCCCCCAATAGGTAATATTGTGAATAACCCCTCATTAGATCATTAATTCGCCTGAATAGCCAATGTTCGCGCAATAGATTCTTGATTCCACCCAATAGTTAATTCCCACAATAGATTATTAATTCGACTCAACACTCCCACAAAAGATTATTGATTCATTCTAGTGGATTATTCCCACAAAAGATTATTGATTCATTATAGTATAGTGGATTATTCCTACAAAAGATTATTGATTCCCCCTCATCTATGATTTATGCCTCATAAGGTGGGATGATTTTCGAATCCCAGAGCTCGGGATGACCATCACTCACATTGATGGGATCATGGTCAAACAGCACCCAACATGTTGACATCGCCAGAGTCTCAAGCTGAACGGTGGTGGATTTTTTTTGACAAATGGTCATGGCTGACAAAATCATAGAGGTTGATAATACTATAATTTTCATATCAAAGATATTCAAAGATGATAGGAGTCAAATGGTTGATAAGAATGATTAATCATGGTTGACAAGACTGAATCTTTGACAAGAAGGGTGCGCATTGGTTGGTCATATCGTAGAGGGTTTGATATTGGTTAATTAATAATGGTCTATATAATGGTTCGGAGTGATGATTGACAACGAGGGATTGTGAATTGTGCTTCTGGATCCCTAGCTACAACAACATTTTTAGTGGATACATGGGAAGTAAATCCATCAAATCTAAAACAGTAAACATCTACTAAACTGGATAAGTGAAAGTAATCAGTAAACATCGAATAAACTAGACAAGTGTAATCCAGTTCTGATTTGTTATCCCCTGCACACATGGTTTTTGGCGTGATTGTTGTTTGCTAACTTGGTTGGTTTGGTCGGTTCTTTGGTATCCTAAGACTAAGCTTGATACATGGTTGATTGTCCTATGTGGTGATAGTTTGCATACAGCAACATGATAGTTACTTGATGATCAAAATTGAGAGTAAGACCTGATTGCTAGCTAACATGTTGATGTTTTCCTAATAGTTCTTCATTGATGGCAACATACATTATTTTGATGACAATGGCCATCAAGACAGCTAGTTTGGTAGTAAACCACAACACTTCACAATGATTGTGAACAAAAGGATATTGACCAATCATTGATGAGAACGGTTTATCATGAGAGTCAGTATCTAGCAGAGAATGGAGGGAGTTCATGGTGGTTGATACGGGTGATTTTCAAAAATAGGTCCCCATCCCAGTTATCATCCAGTTTGTTAACCATTTCTGAAAATAAACCAGCCATTTTTTGGGTACCCCTGTGGTTTGAGACACCATCACGTAGTAGTTGTTTAGCCATTATTGTTGCTTATCATCCCCTTCTATTACCCATTCTGAATCATAGTCGACCATAGAAACGTATAGAAACCATAGAAATCCTAGAAATCACAGAAGTCATGGTGGTTAATATACATGGCTGGTGCTGGTCACCCATCATGGTGGCCCTTCACCGCTGTCCCCCAGTGATGTTGCCCACAAGGCCTTTGACGGTCAGAGCTTCTTGCTTCACAGCGAGGAGGGAAAGACTGGAAGCGGATAGGAAAGCCCGGAGGTATCGCTGGGGATGCTGATGGAAAAGGGTGACATGGCTATGGGTCAATATCAACTAACCAACTAATGGGGGAGAACCACCAAAGATAATAGGGAAAACAATGGTTAATAGGAGGGAACCAGGGGTACAGGGTTTTAACCCACTGCCACATGAACATTTTAGACACTTTGTGTGTATCTATTTGATTGTATTTGAATCCACGTACTTGATCATGCTGATGCAGATGGGTGACATGAGCATTGTTTGCAATATGTTTCTTTGGATTTCGTTGGTAGGAACATGTATGTTTACATGTACTGTATTTGCTTATATGTTTACCTACTTTCTGATGCAGACCTATGCATCTATGCAACATTTGCTCCAGCACAAGAAGGATTTGGGTGTGGATCATAACCACATAGTTTCAGAATTGGGTAGGTGAACGTCCCAAAGTTCCAGATCCAGGCCCAAAGTACGCCGACTCATGAGTGCCCCTTGCTGGAAACAGCTGGTTCCACTAGAGATCACGGCGTTTCCATCCTCTATATCCTCTTGACACCTAAAAAGACCGTCAGACAAGGTTGTGGTGATGGCTAGTGATTTATAATAAAAGGGTGTTTCTCAAAGTATGGGTACCCCCAAATCATCCAATATCAATCATTCTTGATAGTGAATCATCTCTTGTTGTGGTTCCCAATCTGAAGAAACTCCCAAACGTTACTCCGAAACTGTTCATGAGGTAGTCTTAAACTTGGAACGTTGTCTCTTTGTAGATCTTGAAACCTGACAAGCGCTTGGCGTATGCGTAGATCTTTGCTTCCCATTGCGAGGATGACATTCTCTGGTAGCGTGGCACTTTGAAGGGTTCCGAAAAGGAACAATAGACCATCATGTTAGGATTATGATTCAGGACAACCAGCATGAAATCATCATGTTGGGCAACCATCAGTTACTCAACCATTAATTAGCCACAAATTCAATTGCTCGTCACTAATTTCCTGTTCATCATCATCGACCCTATCAGTTAACCATCAACCAACAAACTGTCATTGCCCATCCATTAACCAGTCCATCATCCATTACCCATCCATTAACCAATCTCATCATCCATTAACCATCCATTGACCAATCATTCACCAATGATTGGTTTATCACTATCCAAAAACCGTTGTGGCAACCAGCTTCGGAACGCCCCTGTTGGGGCGCCCCATTTGGGGCCACCAAGCCTTGACTTGGCGCCACAGGAGATTGTACCAAGTCGAGAGCTCAGGATGGTGCTCCAACTGTGACCCAGTGACAGGTTTGGAACTTTGGATCAATCCATAGGGTGGTAAATGGCTATGGGTCAATATCAACCCACCAATACTGGGGGTTTATAACCAACAAGAAAAGGGAAAACAATGGTAATATGGTTGATGTATATATCAACATAGCTGGTTTACTATGGAGAATTAGCTGGTTAATAAAATATCTTATAAACCCCTTAGCTGGTTAATAAAATATCTTATAAACCCCTTAGCTGGTTAATAAAGTATCTTATAAATCCCAGCTGGTAGTTGATCAATCATTGGTTTAAATTGACTAGATATTTGACGTATGATTGTAGCTATTGGTATTTAATCTTTAGGTGAGCAATTGGTTTGTAAACTACCTTAGGTAGTTTATAGCTATTTGTTTATAAAACTCATCGGTTAATCTTGCCCTACCCTTCCAGTTACCTGTACAGCCAACAATTAAGAGGTCCACAATTGCGGTTCAATGCCAAGCAAAGATCACATGAGAGCAAACGATGTCAGACCATTTGACCCAAGTTGCAACATACTTATCTTCTCAAATCTGGGATTCTGAGGCGCTTGGAAGACCATCCCACTCAGAAACTGGTTAGCAACCTCCAGGTGCTACGCCACCGGTACTCAGACCCCACGTTATGCCGGTCACAGTCCTCATTTCATGGGAGGATCATGAGGGTTGCAGCTTCAGTTTGACCCTTGAGGCCATGAATATCGACTTGCCCTGGAGGTCGGGTGAGGACGGCTGTGTGACCAGAAACGCCAGAAACAAAGCGCAACCTGCTGGACAGATATCCTGGTTTAAGTGGAGAATCTATACATTGCAGGGGCCTGGGAGGCGGGTTTTGTGACTAGCCGAACTGCAGGTGGGAAACTGAAGCTGGAAACCTGGACCGGCGGTTTTCTGGGCAAGTGTATAATCAGTGAATGCTCAAATGAGCTCCAAACAGCCTTGATTGCCTGCCAACATCTAGCAAGTTGTTTGACCTATGAAGTATACTTTGTAGGTTGGCGATCGTGTGAACTAGGTTTTTAGTAGCAACAGAAAGCTGCATAAATGTGTCAATGTGTCATTAAATGCTAACAGCTAGCTCACAGCCATGAATAGGCTGGTTTTTATCAATGAACTGAACTGGCTTAGATGAACAGCTGCTTATAGCTGGCTTGTTTATTATAGCTGGCTTATACAAACCAGCCATAACACCATCACCAACCTTATCAATTAACCATGAACTAACAATTACCCAACCATCACCCAACCATCAACAAACCACCATACCTCACCACCACCATCATCATCATCATCATCATCATCATCATCATCATCATCATCATCATCATCCATGAATCAACCATGGGCCAATGATTGGTTAGTCATCCATTGGGGAAAACCAAACCCCCCGGGCCCCAAGCACATACAAGCGCTGTGCCGCCAGGTCAACTCGGGTGGGGCGTATTGGAAGAGTATTCAAGTGCAGGTGCGAATCGGTGCGAACGTTGATTTCAGGGTCACATGGCTGGCTTGGTTGATGTTGCTTGGTTGATGTTGCTTGGTTGGTTGCTCGGTTGATGTAGCTTGGTTGATATAGCTTGGTTGATACAGCTTGGTTTCTTGGTTGATGTTGCCTGGCTGATTGATGTTGCTATATGTTATCAATTACACTCCCTCGACATGGCACATCCATCCCATGGTCCACGAGCCATGACCCAACCATCCCCAGGAGGGCGATGCGGTTCGACACAACGTGGAGACTGTCACGGCATCCTCCCCCGCGGAAGGTCCGCTCCGTTGGTTGGTGGATATGGAGGTTGAAGGAGTCAGGATATGGTTGATCTTATAGATATAGTCAGGATATGGAGGTTGATGGAGGTTGATTTGGTGAAACTGATCTCTAGATCTAGTAGGTAAAGGACATCCAACTAGATATAGTTGGGTAGATTCAGGTGATGTAGCTGGTTTATTGTAGAGATAGTTTGTACAGATACAGTCCGTAGTTGTGACTAGTTGAGATGTGGTATATGAATCAAGATGAATAGTTAGTTATGGATAGTTATGGCGAAATCGTGAAAGTTCTGATAGCTTTAGGCGATAGTCGATCAAATAGACCATACCTATTTGTGATCCCAATAAGAGGTATAGTTGATCTGCCATATGTTGTCATCAGATCAAGTATCCTATCCAAGGGGATACCATAGACTTGGGTGCCCTCACAGCTAGTTATGTTGATTAACGGCTGCATATCATGTAAATAGCCATCGTGATCCAGCTTGTAGTGATCCAACAGGATGATCATAGCAGGGGGGCAGGAAGCGGGGGCAGAATCTGGTGTCAAGAGCTTGGTATCTCCAGAATTGCATGACTGGTTTCAGCAGGTTGCTGGCCACACATGGCATGAGGCACCATGGCTGTTCCCAGCAAGCCTAGGGGCATTTTTCAGCATGTTTGGGATTTCTAATGGTTACAACTTATAACGTATAAAAGTTAGAGTTCTAGCAGCCGCTTCCATCCGGTTCCTGAGAACTGACCATATGATATTTCGTAGATGTTCCATGATGCTATATAGGTGTTTGTCAAAATAGGGGGCCTCACAAATGCACGGATTATTTGTATAGATATAGTTAATAAGCTGGATGATTTGGGGGTACCCCCAGCTATTGAGAACCCCCCATGTATTCAAAACCTTGATGATTTCTGGATCCCAGAACTGGGGTCATGATCACCCACTGAGTTGAACAATAACACGAGTTTCTGATCAATTTCAGCGATTTTAAGCATTAACCAGCCATGACTCACCATATGGCTACGGGTCATTATTACCAATTCTATGGGGGATGACCAACCAATGATAAGGATAACGAGCTGGTGAATGATAGGGGAACCACGGGAACGTCTCGGGTGAACTGACCAGCCATAGAGTGAAGCTCCACTTCACCACTCAGTTCACCCATCACTTGACGACTGGCTGCAACCACGAGTCCTGGTGGACGGAACTTCCCCCAGGTTCCACGAACATCATCAGCCAGTTCGGAGCTGCCCAGCGAGGGGCCGTCAGGGGCACAGCCATAGGGACAGCAGGTGGAAGCGCATCAGGTGGCACGCGGAATTCTCAACGTTGAATTCATGCTGAAGCAAACCAATCATGGTTAGTGACAGGATGAAACAGGTGGTCAAGTCAACTGGTTCTGTTTAACCAGTTCTGTTTGAACTGAATTTCTCATGGATGGATGGTCAAATCGTGGTTGATTCATAGTGAATTGATGGTATACTTGATTGATGGTTAAGAATGACCTGGACTGGTTGCTCGTTGTTGTTTAGACTGGTTTGCAGTTGTTGTTTTACCATGTTGATACATGTTGATATGGTTTGACTAATCCAAACTTTACCTGTAAATGGTGAGACATCATTTGTCAAGAGATATGTAAAGCTCATATTGATGGTGTATCCGTGTTATCGTTGCTCATGGTCCATGAATTTGAGACCAGTAACATCAATCGTGTGATGGCAAATACCTGCTATTTGTAGAAGGGGGGTTATGACTGTAAATGAACAGAATACCTATTATGCAACCAATTCCATGTTTATGTACTTCAGCATTTTCCCGCAGTAAAAGAGGGTTCACTGAGTGGAATCGGTGGACGACAGTGTTTGTGAAGGGATGCCTCAGTTCTGGTTCGCTAGAAAACAATGGGTATTACTAGAATTGCCGTCATTTTGAAGTAGTGAGACGGTGACACGGTGTGAAACGATGGAACCATCACACAGCCCATAGAAGCTCGCGCCTCACCGAATCTCTCAGCCGATGAGGTCTTCGTGTGGAGATGGCAGCATGTTTTAGACGCAGGGCCTTACAACTTGCCAGACTGGCTTGAAGCCAAGCAGCAGCTATGGCAGCGCTGGCATGCCTCCCCAGCAAGCAGGAGGATCAACAGGGAACCTCCAACAATGGCTGGTTTATTAGTGTAAGGGATTAAAATTGGATGATTTGGGGGTAACCCTAGTTTGAGAAACCACCACATGGATCATTGCAATAATCTGAACTGATGGCAAAGTGATGGTCAGTGATTAGTTGATTGCTAATGATGAATAATTGTAGTGGATGAGAATGGTTGATAAAGGTCATTGGTGCTTGCAGAGGTCCAAATGATTTCTGCTACAACCCTGTCAGGATCAGAATGCAGTTTTGATCAGCCCGCTTGCGGACAGGAAGTATGACCTGAATGATTTAACAGCTTGCAAAATCTTGCAAGCAGCCTATTCAGCTAAACCATTTGGTGATTTGCAATGCTGCATGGGTTTTTCACTATAGGGGGCCCTCAATCATCCAACATTGTTCATTTATACCCATAAACCATCCATTTTGGGGGTTTCCTATTTCGAGAAACAAGCACATTCAGCCCTTCTCATCTTGCAATTTGAGTTCTAGCTGAGCTCAGCAGAGGCTCAACCAGCCCCTGGAACGAAGACCCATGGTGGTGGATTTGGCCTAATGATCGCTAATGTTTTCTGGTGAGTGGTGGATGTGAACCCTGCAAACATACTTTGATGTATTGTCCAAATGGCTTACTGTCTTGAAAACACCCGTCTTGTAGTGTTCAACGGGCACATGTCTGAATCCTTGGAAGTCCGGGGATGTGGCGAAATCATTGGAAAAGATCGTCCTCATAAGGTGTGTTCAATCTCTCATACCATCCTGTGGCTTGGACATGCCTTTCTCTCTAATTTGTGGTTTGCTCATTTTTTGCTTCAAGCGTATTTTGTTCGTTCGTCTGCCAAATCAACAAATGCTCATGAAAAACCTATGCTGTGAATGCCAGCTCTCAATTCGTGGTGACTCTCCCCTAAATTTCCAGCTATAAATCAACCATCCGCCATGTAACAAATGGTTCACTGTTCTTTTGGAAATGGCAAATTTCCAACCAGATCTCTTAGATTGCCGGAGGGTATGTTACGGTATGTTGATTTGACCGTTCGGGGGTTATGCAGCGACAACAGTGTGGGTTTACCATGAAACAAATTCCTGTGCCAGTATACCAGTTGCTTCTCTGGCAGAATCTCATTGCTTCCAGTGGATGGTTGGCATCAGTTGACATTTCATGATTGAGTGGCCTAGAAATCTCAGTTCTTCCAGTGAAAATCCAGTGGATGGTCCACAGCATGTGGCATGAATCCACCGTGGCATCCGAAATGGGAGATCTCCCCCATTCATGGCGTGCCAAAATCCATGGCGGACCACTGGCATGTTGTTGCAGCCGCTGAGGAAAAGGCCCTGAGTCTGGAAGGCACCAGGGTCATTGAATCGTTTGTTTTTGAGATTGGTCGGACAAACATAATTTTAAATTGGCTCCTGTTTTTTTGAATGTATTTCTTGATATTTGTTGTTTTGGAACGTGTGTTTGCTAACATCTCCCATATTTGGGACGGTTGGTTGATGAACTCATGTCTTTTTTCAGAGGTGTTGAAGCTACCCAGCAGATTTGAGTGAATATTCTCGTCGTTCGTTGCTCCTCCACTTAATTCTCCCAGCCATGTGAACCAATCTGCAGCTTTTCCAGAAATGGGTTTGTCCATAGTGGTACCAACCATCCAAGTTCAGTTAGCCATTGGTCAGAGAGGGAAACCACCTGCCAGAGAAGACTGGGGGTACACTATGGCCACTTGGACAAACTCCAGTGGTGGTTTCGCAAGTCATAGGGGACCTCCAAATCATCCAACCTTCACCAGATCTTCCCATTGTCCCCCTGGGTGCTGCGTGGGCACGCCGTAGGCAACGACCCGCTGCGAAAGCTGCAGACGGAGTTGGAAGGATTGGAACGATGGAAGCTCCAGGTAGGGCGGCGTCCAATGGTGGGTGAATAGTGGCGTCAATAATAGAGTTTCGATGGTTGTAATAGATGGCAATAGTTCTAAATGGTTGCAATAGTTTCAATGGTTCGAAATTCTGAACGGTTTCAATGGTTCAAAAGTTGCCCAAAAAGGGTTTCAAGGGTTCTAAAGGTTGCATAGTGGTTGAATAGTTTCAATGACTGGTTGAATATTGGTTTCAATGCTTCTGAAAATGATGGGTTATGCTTCTAAAAAATGGTTCGGATTTATAGTGGTAGTGGTTTATAGTTATCAGTTATCAGTGGTTTCATTGATTCTAAAAAGTCGTTCAGAATAGTGTCAATAGTGGTTTTAATGGTTGAACTACTATGGTCGTTCTAGTAATGGTGGTTCATAATGGTTTCGAACCGTTTCAATAGTGGTTTCAACAATGGTTTAAACAGTTTTACCATTATATTCATGGATAAAAGTTCAAAATTATACCTTATCCTGGTACACCCCTTCATCAACAGCAGAATGCCATGGAAATATCGCTACAATCGAAGTCATGTTGCGGGCAGAGGATGCCTTGGACGGTGGGTGCCGTCCAGGGTTGATCAACCGGAAATTGCTCAGAGCTGTACCATTTGCGTGACGGACTAACTGGTCAAGTAGGTCCAGTCGCTTGACCCCTGATCGTACGGATTCTGCCACTGGATATGCCCTGGGCAAGCATGGGAATTAAGCTGAACTGCCAAACCAATCCTACAACCATGGTGAAATATGGTGAATATGACCAGTTACTGGGGCTGCACATCAAAGCAAGGGTCAAGCAGGGCCCCAGAAAAAAATCATGAGCAAGTCCTACAGACCTACAACGGGATGAGATTCCTTGCAGGTCCTGTCCTGCCCTCGATGGATCACCATCGGGACACCCGAACCCTGACCCCCTTTTGAACTCTTGCGCGCTTGCCTCGGCCTTGCGAAAATCAGCCGCTGGCAGGTGGAAAGGGAAACGGCCAAATACCTCAAGAAAAACAATGAGATCAAGGACTCCGTGCTCCCGGAAGCACCGCAATTGGCTTGAAATGGGTTTTTGTGAGCGATTCCACGAATAGAAAGGTGGGGTGGGAGTACATGAAAGGCTGATCTTGACCATCAAATACTATCAGTTACAATACGAGTTATGTGTTCAGCAACTAGTTCTGAGAACAAGCACAGTAAAGAATTGATAATACTTTGAGGGACACCATTCAGTACCTCAGACAGGTCCATGTTTTTTTTGCCACTTGCGCAGTGGGCATGAGTCTTGAGAGTCCTGTCACTTCACAAGCACGCTACTCAGAAATGCTCAGAATCGTGAGCAATGGAGGGTGCTATTGTAAGCAGCTTGAAGTTCTTTGGTGAAAAAGGCCGCAGGCTCAAGCATTTCTACGACGGGCAAAGAATCATCACACATTGATCACATTGTGTGTGTGTACCAAGCAGTACCCAGTCAGGAGGGCCCCTTTGCTGACAGACTTTTCGGACTCTGGGGTTGAAGCCGGTGGTCAATGGACGACCAACACAACTCAGCTGGAGACTGCTGAATTCCGAACCGTCAAATACGGGGTTACATCAGGGTCAATTCCTTTGATAAATCAATCAATGTTCCATTCAGATTGTAGTCATGGGCCATCAGTGGGGCTTCATTTGGCTCGCAGGGGGTTGGTAGCAAGTGACAGCGCGTAGAATTTCTGGCCCGCACACGTAAACTTCCGATCTGGTTGATTATATAGCTGTAAGTATTCAACCAAAATTTCACTTTTCGATATCAACCATCCAATCTGGTCGAACTCCCATGAACTCCCAATCTTCCTCTCCAGCAAACTGTGGATCAACCACTTCTTAGCTTGAAGTCTGTGGATCATTATTAAGAAGACTAACTACAGTTTGGTTAGTCAGATTAGTTGGTATTGATCAGTGGATTAGGTCAGTGATTAAACACTAAACACTAACTATGGTACCACAGTTTAATTATAGTGGATCAGTTAGTATTGATCACTAAACTATAGTGGTATTGTACCATTGTACTATAGTATATTAGTGAATCTTCTCACTTGCTCAAGTGGATCACTAAGACTATCCCAACAGGCCTCTAGGCTGGGTGGATCTGATCGATGCCAGGACGTGTACATTCGCGAGGCGAGCCTTTGGGTGGTTTGGGTGGTAGTGGTGCCTCCCTGTCATTCGTTGGTTGAGGGCGGGCAGTTAACCCAATCCTTCCAGTTACCTCTATGGTAGGTAACCAGGGAAAATTCGGGATTGGTACACAAGCTGGTTGAGGATACCTAGTAGATAGGCAACTGGAAGGGTAGGGATGCTTATAGCAGGCTTCACCTCGCAGAAACACCCAGAAGCAGTGGGAGTCCGTCAGTGCGAGGGATCTCGACCAGGCCCGTATAACTGGTTGGCTAATGTGAGGGCTATGAATCCTACTGGTTTATGGCTAATGTGAGGGCAGAGATTCCAACAGTGGCAGGTCGTTCAAGCTGGTGACCTGTGAAATACCACCGAGGCATGTCCGCCCCTATCGGTTTCACAGCGGGGTTCACCGTTACCACCGGCACATCGACATGCTGAGGGCGCAGCTACTTGCCATGAAGATATCCAGGCTGGTGGATTTTGGAATGGTTGATCAACTCACATGGTGGCTTCTCGAGCCATAGGGAACCCCAAAGTTATGGTCGGTTTAGTTGATATGGGATGATTTTGGGGTACTCCTATGACTTGAGAAACAACCATATTTTTGGGATGGCTACCACCAACACCTGTAGTGGTGCAGTGTCGCATCATTAATGTCATTGTCACTCATTCATTTGGTCTCTTCTCAAACTACGAGTACCCCCAGTTATCATCCCACACTCATCGTTCTTTAATAAACCATCCCATATCAATTTCCATTTTTTCCATTCCAGCGCTCAAAGTCACCATACGACTTGTGCGGGTCATGCAGCCATATTCATTTGGTTAATAAACCATCCATTCTGGAGGTTCCCAGTGTTGAGAAACCACCATTTTGGGCCAGCCGACACCGGCCACTGCCACTGTGTGAAGTCGCAGGTCCTTCGCTTGTGGCCTTCGGAGACGGATCATCAAGGAGTTGAAAGCTGTAAGAAGTGCGCGTGGGCCACTGGATCGCAAGCCATGGGTCAAGTCATGGCCCTGTCAAGCATCGTTTTCTGACTGGTGGTTTGATTTACTTTTTTTATTTTCACTAGTCATTAACAATTGGTTTGTTGACTCATATTTTCCATATATAGGGGCGGTTCAACCACCAAGCAGTTTTTGTCGGCGAGTTTGAATCTATGGTTAACAGGAGGAGGGGACTAATGGTCCAACGAATTTGGGGAGACCAATGGCCGAATTAGTTGGGATCCCAATTGGAAAGATCTCCACCATTTTGTTTTTTGGGAAATTGCAACATAGAAGATTTGGATTTCGGCCCCACACCGAGTGGTACCCCCCAGAGATTGCTGACTTAGGCTAGTTCACGTTTTGGTAACTACCAGTTATAGAAGATATACGTAACTATACTGATTGGTGACGAATCTAAACCAACTTATAGTCAAGGGGGGTACCACTCTGTGGAGGATCTCCCAGTATTTATAGAATATCTAACTAGCTTCTTAGGTGGTGAATCTAAACCAACCTATAGTCGTAATGATTAACAACTATATATCTATCCTTATATACCTTATTACTAGCAGTGGCGAATCTAAACCAACCTATTTTTTTGACCTTGCTGCATGATGAGGCTTGCGCCGCGGCAGTTTGCAAAAATGAATTAGGGAAAAACTCAGCCGTGGTAATCTCGTCCCATTTCTGTGCCGAAGTCGGCGACCATAGACGCTGTGGTCTGCCAGAACTCCTTAGGGATTGGACGATCACACACATCGGCTCGAGTAGAGAAATCCAAAAAGGCACTGGCAAGTGCTCTGTTCAGCCCCGGAGGGTACTCTTTGAGCGCCGTGGTTTGCCAGCCACCGGTATGACACAGACCTATGCTCTGCTGCTTTGGCAGTTCAGTGCTCAGGGCGTGCTCCTTCAGGATCTGCGGGAATGAAGGGAGATTCAAAGCCAGCATGTGCGTTGGCTTTGGGCTCTTGGCCCCGTAGAGGCCCTGCCACAGATGAACAAGGCCGCATCCTGGGAGACTGAGCAGTAGCTGAATCGGCAGGGTTTTCCATATGCTTGCCAGACCAGCTTCACTTGGCTTCGCTGGATGCTCCAACAGGGCTGTGCCCTTGGCCACCCACAGCTCCAGGACTGCCTCGATGCAAAAGAAGAGCAAAATATCGGCCTCGATGATCTGAAGGATTTCTCTGATGGCAAGAAGCGGAATACCCCAGGGTGATTGTTCTGTGCGCAGCACTCTAGGAGCGTACTTCTTGCCGTTGACAAGCTTTCCTCTGGCCTTGGACCAGGATGAACAGGGGGGCCCCGCCAACATGGCGATGACCAGACCTGCTCTGATCTGTGCCAGCCACCAACGTTGGGTGTCCCAACGGGAAAGATCACCCCATCGTTGATGAAACACCAAATCTATTGAAATGACGTGGATGGTTTGTCCGGGAGCAGGCGGGACTCTTTCCAGGAAGTCCTGGATGTCTCCTCTGCGTCGACGTCCAGAGAACAAATGCAGTACAATGCGATGTGAGCTAAACGCACCCGGCACGGGTGGCTCAGCTGGCTGCGTTGCGTCTTCCACAAATGTCTGGAGGAGCGTCTCCCAGTCTGCCAAAGGTCGGCTCGTGCTGGTAGGAAGGTCCGTGAGCAGGTCCTCAAAGAAGTCCCACGTTTCACTGCTCGTGATTCCCAGGAGAAGTGTACGAAGGACGGGTAGAGGATGTCCAGCATGATCCGCATCCTCTTCGGTGAGGGTGTCGGCCAGGTACAGGAGCGTGGCTTTGCAGGTCGTCCATGCTACCGGTGTGGAGCCGATCACTTGTCTGATTCGGACTTCCAGTTCCACAATGGGGGGTGGAGCACCTTCAAAGACGAACTGCGCGGCAATGGCATCCGCGAGGTCCACATCCCATGGCTGAAAGTCATGTCGTACTTCCGAGGCTTCTCCAGGACCTTCAGCCTGTAAAGTTGGCAAAAGGTCATCAAGGTCCCTGTGCAGCTGTCGATCCTGCGTCGAACCGATGCCTGGAAGCGGAGCTTGAAGGTGACGGAGACGTCGAAGACGTGTCTTGCACCTCGTGGAAGAAGTGAGATGACGCTGCAGTTTCGCAGCGGTGTGAAACTGCTTGAGGCAGTTCCTGCACTGTGTGGTGTCAAAGAGCCATCTCTCTTTTGCACACACTCCGTGCTTCCTGAACATATGCGCTGCTTCTCCTGCTTTGGTGCGTGCCTGAAACTTACACTGCATGCATCCAAAAGCGCACGTGGGTGCAGTCAGGTCAGGTCCGATGGCCGGGAGGATGTCGTGGGCCTGCAAGGTCTCACACAAACGGCGGTGAAAGGCCAGAACGATGTGATCATGCTTGCGGGTCAGGATGGTCTTACGGACTGCTCGAGATATCAACTTCTTCCAATATCCGGGGCGGCTCACCATAAGGTTGTGCCATGGCTCCAGGTTGACGTCGGGGTCTGGGAGCGGTGTTGCAAGGAGCAATGTGGCTCGCATCCATTGCAGGTCATCTTGAACCGCCTTTGCCCATTCCGTGTCTCGGCCGAGTAGGCCCCAGGTTCTCAGATCAGCACATCGGAGAACAGTCGCATAGTAGCGAAGTCTGGCTCTGCGATGTAGAAGTTGAAAGTCCGGCAGTTCATAGTCTGCGAGCAAACTCTCCTTGGGCTGGTGTTCCGCCGGATCCTTGCGTTGAAGACGCTTGTAAAGGCGAAACAGCGCTGTCTCCATGTCAGCTTGGTCCTTGGGCTTGGGCAGTAGGATGGTCTCAAAGCCATACATGAGCTTGCTCATGACCAGGGAGTCCATCAAAGCCAGCCTCTGCTGGTTGGAGAAATGCGGATTACCAAAGAGCAGTTTGCGATGTTCTCTAAAGGCTTGATGTGCTTGTGCAAAACGCTGCTTTGCCTCTCTCGTGCCATGTCCTGTGTGGTGCAGGAGCCCTCCTAGGTGCTTGTACGAGGTGGCCACGTGGATCTGGACCATACCACGATCAGTGACAATGTCCAGGTATGGTCGTCCTCCTTGGTTAAAGAAGTGTTTCTTCCAAGCACCGGAGCCTGCACCCCTGAGTGACAGAACTGTCTCGGTCTTGCCAGCATCAGTGTTGGGCTGCATGCCGTGTTCAAGGCAGACCGCCAGGAGTTCCGAGAGAATTTTCGACACCTTGCGGATGAGTTGGTCCGCCGAGTCTGCAGAGACCATGATGGCAAGATCATCCATCCACACTGGTCCCAATACCTTGTGTTCACCGCTGTGTTCTGTGCATGCGTTGAGGCCTTTCTGGGTGGCCACCTGGGGCAGCTTCCAGCAGTCCCAAATCCTCTAGTCGGGCTTCTAGTGCAGTGAGCACCCTGGCAAACAGCATGCTGAATACCCAGTCAGCATAACAATCCCCTGGCCTGGAGCCAATGGTGGTGGCCACCTTGTCGGTTTGGTTTGCAAGGTAGAACCATGTGCACTGGTGAAGTGAACGAACGAGGTTTCGATGGGCTGTGGTGAAGCCTGCTGCCGTGAGTGCATCTGGGGCTCGGATGTTGTTCCAAAGGACCTCTCGGGTATCAGAGGGCAGCTCAAGGCGATCGATCCATTCACACAAAGTGTCTCCGGGTGTGGAGCCGATGGCTAGCTCCCTTAGCGTTCTGTAGAATGCCTCACGAAGATCAAGGAAAATCACTGCGGTGTTCTTCCCCTGTTGCTCTCCAAATCTTTGGTGGGCTCTCACGATGTGCATGGCGAGTGTCACTGGAGTCCCCTTCTTTCCGCCTAACTGGTCGGCAAGCAATGCACCCTCAAAGTCAGCGGTGTGGATGTCGCGTAGTGTTCTGTGACATGCCTTTCCGGGGTGACTACTGACTAGGAGGGACCTGTATGAGGAGCACCGGCTTTGTGGACCCTTGCGTTTCCATGCCATGGTGAGTCGGCCTCCTTTGAATGCCAATGGTTCCATGTTGAAAAGCGCCATCTTGAGCAAAATGGGGAAGTACAGTTGGGCCTCTCCTGGGATCTGGTCTGGTCCAACTGCCTTGTGCATCTTAACTCTGCGAAAGCTGCTTTCGAGTTGGGTCAGTGATGGCACCTCTTCGAGGGTGCATGTACATTGGGTCTGAGAAGAGTCGTTGATGGTGCGGCACCATTGGGTCCACAATTGCTCGTCTGTGACTATTGTACCGCCCTCCATGGCTGCGAAAAACTCAACCCAGCGATTCAATGCATCTTCAGGGCTAGTACAAATCCGTCCCTGACTGTCCTCGACCATTGGCAGTGGGGATGGCCCGAAAAACTTGGAATTGCTACTGCCGCGAAACGGTCTGAGCAGTTTCAGGATGGTGCTGGCCGGGGTGGTGTGATCACATTGCTGGAGCACGGTGTGCAGTGCCTGCAGTTTACTGGCTTTGATCTGCTTCTTGAACTGCTTGGCATGTATCTGAATGAAGGCGACAATTTGTCTCACTTCCGGTGTTGGCTCCGCAGAGTCCTGATCTTCTTCAGGCAGGGTCGGAACTTCGAGGTCCCCGAGGCTGGACAACCAATGCTGGAAGACACATGCACGGTGCTGCGGGTCCGATGTCTTCCTAAGCAGTTTCAAAGCTCTATGGGCCTTGTGAAGGATGGCTCTCTTGTTCCAACTCTCTGGGGAAATAAAAGGCTTCTTAGGGCCTTTTTTGGTGGGCGGACACTTCTGAAAAAGCGTAGCTTGGACATACTGATTGATGGCCTCATGATGCGAGTGCACATCAAGTGTCCAGTCCAGTATTGGTCCTGCGGCAAGATCCTCTTCCAGGTGTGCGCATTGGGCAATTTGATGCCTATCACATGGAAAGCCGACGGGCTTGCTTTGCCGGTCACACGTTTGACTGCCCCAGGTCAGCTGGAGTCCAGTGAGTACATGGCCATGCGCACAAAAGTTCAGGTCGACTCCACAGTCGGTGAAAACTTGGGTGCAACGAAATAGATGGCTGACTGGCACTAATGCGTAGTCAAGTCTTCTGGCAGTCTGTCCGTTGGGACTAGTCCATGTGGGCTGCCAGTGACCAAGTCTGGGATCTGTTGAGGGCGCACACGTGTCTGTGGCCTTCAAGAAGGCCTGGAAGTTGTCCGTGCTATGGTTTTCTGATTCCTGAGTCTCAAGGATGTGCACACCATCTGCTTGACCGGAGGTGGCGTTTGCATCCAGGAGCACTATGCACTGTCCTTGGGCTTGGTGGCTGCTAATAAGCGCCGCCATGCTGTCCCACCATCTGGCACGTTCTTGGGCATCATGGCCTCCATGAGGTGCATGAGCAATTAAAACCCAGCTATTGAATCCTGGTGCTTCAATTCGGGCAAGCAGGTGTCTCGGGCTGGTACTGGTCACCGCTACGTGGTGCTTGCGAAATGTGTGCTCCGGATTTGATCCATAGGCAGTGCTCTTATTGAGCCAGAGTTCAACACCCAAGGCTCCTTTGTCTGCTGAGGTTGCCAAACGGATCCATTGTTCGGACTCCCAGCACCCTGTGTGACCTCGAGTTTCTTGGAGTCCAACGATGTGTAGACCAAGACTGTGGAACTGCTCCTGAAGGTAAGCCACTTTGCCTTGACCACCGGCCTGCGTCGCGACAGAACGTTGGCTGTGGCCAGCCTCAGCGACAGATGAGAGGAGCGTTTGCTCCTGGTTGCGGGTGGCCTGGCGAGTGATTCCTCGTGTGACGGCAGTTTGGGTCGGACAGCAAAAGCACTGGCTTGCCCAGGGACGAGTGATACAATGCCAGGTTGCAGCAGAGTCCACAAGTGAGGTATGGCTTCTTGCCATTCCGCACATGGGGGGTGGATTGGCTGTGTGGTCACTGTGCCCTTGCGGAGCGCCCCAGCTAGTCGGTCGGCCAGCTCATTCCAGTACATGCCCGAGTGTGCTTTGGTGTGGTGTGCTGCCAAATAGCGAGGTGGGAGTCTGGCTGCGAGTGCTTGGAAAGCACCTCGAAGAAGGGTGGGTCCCCGGGATGATCCAGTGGCCGCCTCGCCTTTAGCAACTGTCAAACCTGCACTTGAATCACTCAAGAATGCTGTTGCTGTGGCCGTGCTGTTCGAGAGTCTCCAAAGACTGGCCCAGAGCAGGGCCTCCTGTTCGGCTCTGGAAGAGTGCGATGCTGCATTGTCTACGTAGGAGTGCAGCCGCTCATCTTGCTCCACACGGCTACCCGACCATCCTAAAAAGGTGCGTTTGTCTGGGTAGGTCTCGCCAACTATGACAAAAGCCCAGGCCATGTCATGTGTGCTGGATTCTTCGTTGAAAAGATGGGACCCATCCGTGCAAACCACAATCCTATCAAAGTCTGCCCACTGGAAGTCAGGTGGTGCCGTGAGTTCAAAATCTTGCCCCAGATCCAAATGGTGAGTGGATACAAACGTGTCAATCCACGTTGAGTGCAAGAGCGACACCAGGTCTTCGCTGGCACATGGCAAGGATATGTGGATCCCTGGGTCTGGAGGGGTCCCGAGTGTGAAGGTCTTGCAGGTCTCATGCTCTGATTTCTTGTGTGGTTCCGGCCACGCAGTTGGGCTATACCTGTTGTGTGATGATGCGGAATGGGCTGCGGTTCTTGTTGGAAGTAGGTGACTAGGAGCACATTCTCAAAGTCAAAAGTTTCCTGAATGACAGCTCTCCATTGACCCTTTGAGTGGAGGAACCTCATGTGTTGCAGTTCATCATCACCTCGTTCTGAAGATGCATTTGGTCCATCGCCAAGAAAGCAACAGTCGGCATCATTTCCTGCGAGGGTGCTCGGCACGTAGACAGTGAACCGTTCATTGTCACGAGGCACCGTGATTTGAATGCAGCGTTGCTGGCGGTCGACACAATTGTGACTGCAGCTGTCCCTCTTGGCGTTGGTGTGCTCTTGTGTTGCCAATGTTTGGGTCGTGACCCGTCCCTCAAGTGGCAGTACTGTGTAATGAAGGACTTCCTGATCTGTGAAGCCCAACAAGTCAAAGAGTTGGATTGGAGCCCTCGGTCCATCCTCCATCTGGTACTGGTATCGAACCCTCTTAGGCTGCTGGGCATGAGCCACCGCACCAGCTATTGGGCGCTCTAAGAGGGTGGTGATACCTCGTGTCTGCGGAATTTGGAGGAGGTTGGTTGCATCAAAGTGCCCCTGCGTCCCAGTCCTGTGCCCTGCTAAGCAGATGTGGATGTTGTCCCCATCTGCAATAACGCTGGGGAGGTGGCGATCGATAACCTGGTCGGGTTTCAGGGTAAGGCTGTTGACTGGTGACAGCCTTCTGTTAGGTCTATGGAGGTCCAGTGTCTCGATGACCATTGTTCCAGTGATGGTGCGGGGAAAGGTGTGGGCGATGTGAATGAACTCTTGATCTTCTTCAATGGTGCACAAAACCGCACAATTGTCCTCTGGACAATGTTGCACTAGTATGATATGTGCAGCAATGGGATACCCACCCGGTTCGTTTTGGCTGGGTGGAGGCTGTACCACAACGATCTTGAGTTCTGCATGCGTATCAATCTGATGGCGACATGCCTGAGTAAGAAGTCGCCTCCATTCGTGGGGTCGACCTGTCAGGTGCACCATGCACGCAAATGCACATTTGGGCTGAGTGATACACGAAACGTAGTAGACTCCAACAAGAATGACAGGTTCTTGATCTGGTGCCGATGATTGTGCATGGAGTGCATACACCTGGTGCAATTGCGCAAAGGATGCTACATCTAACTGATGCGGATGCTCAAATGGTGGGTCTCCTGTGCATTCAGGAGCAACCTGTGTATTCATGTCATCATGGTGTGAGGGCTCACCTCTGGTCTCACCAGTGCCTGCAGCTCCATGGTCCAGAATACTGTGTTGCATGAGGCTATGCAGATCCACTCCCTCATCACCAGCCGTAGGTCTCTCATACATTTCGATAACAATCGACTGTCCCGTCGGACGACTGGTCAACTCTGAGTCACGGACGGGAATGCCATCATGAATGACTCGGCATATGTGGGTCCGCATACATTGCGTGCTGACCTCCATGAGTTGGAAGTACCAGCTCGTGGCAGTCACATCGGCAGTGGAGAAAGCAGCTCTAATGTACACAGTTTGACCATCCTGAAAACGTTTGAGTGTCAAATGCACGGCAATTCTTTTTGGTCTGTGATCTTGCTCAACCACAAGATGCGGGACATTGTCTCCACTGTGAATATGATTGGTCGGTGGCTGCGGTGTGACCCAGGTGATGGTGAAGGGCCTGTGAGGGTCCATCTTGTCAGACCATACTTGACTCAGGGCTAGAGGGCATGCCTGAAAACGCCACCGACTCTGAAGGCAGGCAGGTTCTCGGGAATGAGAAATGAACCAAGTATGGAAGGTGGGCTCATCAGTTTGGCTGTCTAACACACATCCCTCTTCGGTGGATGGATCCTGGGCAATGAAAGGCTGCGTCAGTGACAACGAATGCTCTTGAGCTGCTATCATGAGGTTTGGCCAGACTGTCAGACCCTGTCTGAGAAGCCAGTCAATCAATTCGGTCTGGTATCCTCGATGTGTGGACTCTTGAAGGATCACTTCAATGAGGTCTCCATGTCTAAACCTCTGGGCGGAGGGTCTACTGTTCCGCCAGATCACACCGTTGACATAGATATGCACGAGGTCAGGAAAGGAGTGCATGAGCCTGGTCAGCTGAAGGGTCGAGTCAATTGCATCGAAGGGCTGCATTTGCGGCGCTACCATGAGAGAGTGGAACAGGTGAGGTGGTTCAACACTATCCAGTTCAGCTGCTGTGTCACGGCCTTGTATTTCGAGAAGCACGATTGCATCTTGCTCACGAATGTGATCCTCCCTGAATTCAACAAGGACCGTCTGTGCATGCTCAGTGTCGATGCGGTGCCTGACCGGATGCAGTGCTACAATGCGTGCACTCGGCATACCAATTGCTGCACTGACTGCTTCAATTGTGGGTCCGGAACTGCCTGCATAGATGGGCACAGGTTCATATGGCATGTCTGAGAAAACGATATGCCACATGGTTCTCACCGTAGACGAGGTGGCCGGATTCGGTGTGTCTGAGGACGACGTGGCAGGGTTTTCACTGTGTTCCGGAGAGTGTTCGCTTTCATCCCGAGAACGAGATCTGTCTCTTTGCATGAGGCAGTGTTCTTCCTCGTCACTGTCACTGACATGGATTTGACTGCTTGCGGCACTAAGGTCACTACTGCCATGTTTCTCCCATGTGCTTTTAACACTGCCGAGTGGATTAGTACCGGGAACATGGCACATGTCATCAAGTCTGAATGACATTGGGATTTCCCCCCATTGGAGGGTGTCCAGATCAGGGTATGCCGCATCCTGTTCTGTCGTACGGTGACGGTGCAGTGTGGTATCAACTTGGATCGCAGTTGAGTCATCACCTTCGCTGGGAGAACCATCGAGGGAGCTTAGCTCATCGGCACTGTCTGGTTCCCCTGTGGCATCAGAGTCAGAGTGGTCGCTCTCTGCTCCATGCCCTGCGATGCCAGGCCTTGCTGCGTTTGGCGTGATGAGCATGACATTTCCTATGTAGAGTGCTTGACTACGCCAAATTGGTGTTTCATGTGTGCTAAACATGAGATCTGGTTGCAAGGCGTCTGCAAGAACACATGGACGAATGGCACTGTTGCAAATAATAGTCTACCTGCGCAGTGCGGAACACCTCATGGACACTATGTTGGTGTCCAATGAGTACAGCTCTAAGGTGATGCAGTCCACGAAATTCTTCACACTGGATCAATGCTCCTACATGGTCAACCAGGTCACCTTGAATCACCAAGTAGTGCCCTATGGAGTCCAGTAGTGTTTGTGGCTTTGGCGAGATTTGGGCGACAGTGATTGGAGTATCATGATCCAACAGGTCCCCCCAGATCCATTTGCACTGCCTTTGAAAATCATGGTCTGTTGTGTCCATGTGAAGTAACAATCTACGAGAGCGGATGCATACATGGTGGCGATGTGGTGCAAGAAACCACGTGTCCACAAACCTTTGTCCTGCATCCAGGCTCTGGTCCAGGGCTTCAACGATGGAATTCCAGTGATAAGCCGGGACGACTTGAACTCTAGGGTGGCTACCGTGTAACCACGTCTCAACATCATCATCGCCTACAGTCTCAGTGCTGCTGGCAATGCCACGTTGAGTGGGCGCGTGATTGCTGGATGGTGTGTCAAGACACTCTGGGAACGAACCCCATCGCTCCGCAACTTCAAAGAAGTGCCTGTCTCCACAGGTTTGTCCATCCAGATGCCATAGAGTTCGTGCCAAATGATGGAGACGTTCTGCGTCGGTCCAAAACTGTCCAATTCTGCCTTCCCCATGGCAGATGACTTGGGCCTGCTCACAGAAGCTGACTCGATTCAGTGTGCGTCTGGGATGACCTTGACGAAGAGCTGGTCTATGTTGAAGGTCACGTTCCCTCTGAACACGATGTGGTCCCAGAGGAATATGCGCACAACACCTTATTTTCCACCAAGTTGGTGGGCTGTCAAACACACTGCACAAAGAACTTGGGGTCGATGCCTGTCCTGTTGCTGTGGACCCATCCTCAGCATCAGCGTCGTCCTCCACATCGTGTCCTTCATCGTGAGTGCATGCGATGTCAAAGTCCAGGAAGTAGGGAGCCTCTCCAAAGTGGGCATCCACTTGTCGTAGACCTTGAACATCTATTCCGGCGTTTTGTCGCCTTTGTCTGCCTTCTCCGCTTTGGTCTTGGTCTTGCCTTTCAAGTGTCCTTGAGCGACTTTCTGAGGGGAGCCAGCTTGGCGGAACGGTCTGGGCGCCAAGGTCTTGCTCGGAGCCGAAGCCTTGGATGAAGTGTCCTCTGCATCTGCTGCTTCTAGTTCCTCCTCCTCTTCTTCGTCTGAATCCACGACCATGCTCTCTACTTGTCCCAGAGACGCAGCAAGTTGTTGAAATCTGGCCACATCCATGGCTGCTGTGGCTTCTACAGGGATGTCCATCATGTTCTGCTGGTCGATGCTGGTCCGAGAGGCATTTGAAACTTCTTGTTTGATGACTTCCAACTCCTGTTGTTTCTTGCGGAGGGAATTCATCAATTCCTCTCTGTGGGCTTGATAGTGGGTGGCGTGCATGTTCAGGCGGTTGAAAGAATCCTGGAGAAACTGCTGCCACTCTTGGTCGAGATCTCGAATTTTCTTTCCCAAGGCCAATGTTTGGTTTTTGGTCTTGTGGAGTTTGTTGAGTTGACCGTGTGTCAGCCCCCTTCCACTCTCCTGCACCTGGTTCTTCTCCTCCAAGGCGTTCAGCTGCTGTTGAAGGATTTCGGGAAGATGGCCAAGATCCTTGATTCCTCTCAGATGAGCCAGGAGCTTTTGCTCTTCTTCTGTCAACGCCGGCACCACTTTGGTCGCCGTAGGTGGCGCTGGAAGAGTCGGTGGTGGGCGGACCAGTAGCGGTCCGCTGTCCATGGTCCGCTCTGCGGTCTCTTTTGTAAGGGCAATCCTCGTCTGAGGGGTCGATGGCAGCCACGGTACCTTCGTGGGGAAGACTTGCCACTGAGCTTCTTCTTCTGCACTGGGATTGCTTTCCTTTCCTTTGGCTGGCTTGGTCTTGGGTGGGCGAGACTGGCTCGATTGCCTTTCGCGCCTCTTCCCTTGCTTCCAAGCTTGTGTCCAGTGCGTTCCACATTGCTTGCATGACTCTGTGGAGTCCCCTTGTGGTGTGTTGCAGTATTTGCAGTGCCACGTCATCCTGACTCTGCGGGGAGCCAGCCACCGTAGAGGTTTGGCAATTTCTGCCGGGTTCCAGGTGTGATGCTTCGCTAGGAAGCTCAGCTTTCTGCGAACTCGCTTGATTGACTTCTTCCCCAACACAGTTCCAGAAATCCGTTGAAGGTAGGTACGTGCCCGCTTCCTCTTGGCACGAAGCAGGATATGCCAACGAGGTTCCGGAGACCGTGTAGGTGGCGAGGATGCAAAACGTGACAATGCCTCGTAGATAGTCGAGCTGCGGGCCACGCATGAAACCGCCCGCCCTAAGAGATAGCTGTATCGTAGCAGAGGGGGCCACTCTCTGCCACAACCAGAGCCAAATCTTAAACCAACCTATAGTCATATAACTAACCACAAGTAATCCTTATTGGCCACTACTCACCATATCCTTAGCCATTAGTTCCATGGCTAAGCAACGGATCTAACAGCGATGGGGCTGCCACTCTGTATGCGTTTGTCGAGGTCGAGGGCCTGGATGCCAACCTTTTTGCGGGGGAAGCTCAGTGGCGACCCATCGCTGGCAGGTCCCGATTCCATGGGAATCTGAGTGACTTTCGCACGAAGATGCCCGGAAAGTAGGGGTTTCTAAAGCCATAGTTGGTTTTAGATTGGGTTTCTAAAGCCATTTCCGGGGTTTCTAAAGCCAGTTTGGGGACCCGAAAAAGATGGGGTTGGTTTGTCAAGAAACAACCCGATTCATGTGGGATGATGACTGGGGGACTTGAGAGAGCACCGAGCTGTTGAACTGCTAGTAGTTGGTGTTCCCTTGCCACAGGATGGTAGAATGCTGGTTGCACCAGAATTGAAGCGAGAAGAAGCATCAACAGTTGGATGATTAATAATTAACAACCTTGCTTTGTTCATGCTTTACAAGACTGCTTAAGAATAGCCATTCATATATTGGTTTATATTCTAGCTACTGGGGATAAATGATCATATTATGGCTAAGAATTCTTAGCGCCAACGGTGGTGAATGGTAACGACAGTGGTAAATAGAATAAAAGTAAGTTTGTGGATAACAATACTGGGTAATGGTTGGTGATAATGGTTGATAAGATTCATATGCTGGTAATTTGTTTCGTACCTCGTAAACCTGAGTATTTATTTCCCATGATCGATCATTGCTGTCAGTATCCCTGCAAAACCAACACTATTCACCATGATCCCATCATCACCAAGCATCAACTAGCAAGAACCAAGCACCACTCCCCCACCCACCAACCCACCAACCCACCAACCCATCCCGAAAAGGGTCATTTTCCCTGCGATGTGCTTCGCTGAGACTGGGCGAAACGTTTTGGTGCAGAAAGTCCCCTACGACTCGCAGCATTGTTACGTGCTGCACTGCCACATCGCCCGTCGGGTGTTGGGAGATTCCGAGAAGGCGCTGCTGCGCACGCGGTTGCGCTGGGCCAGCTCTGGCAGTGCCATTGAAGGTGGTGGTTAAGACAGGGTTTTGGTCGTGAACTGAGGTGGTTGATCTGTGTCTTAAATAGATTGTATTTGATTGCTACTTCAATGAAGCACTTGGTTGATTGTTTGAACCCTTGATGCTAATCTTACTGTTTTTCATGGCTAGAAGAAGCGGTTATTAGTAGTGAATGTTAGTTGAAAACAGTCAGCTTCAATGCCTCGTTGCGTAAGGCGAGACCGACGCAGCAAGCACTCAACCTTGGTACATTTGGTCAACATCCCAGGATAGTTAATAGTTGGGACACTGGTTTACACCCAGATATTGACCACTTGGGCCTTGGTGTATTTGGTTTATATCAGTCAAATTTGGATTAGTTTGATTTCGTTGGTGAATATCTCAAGATAGTCAGTACCAAACAAAGAAAGCGACAAATCAACCAGCGAACAATTCCGGCGGAGGTGGAAATTTATGTTTCATAAACAGGTGAATCTCCGGTGTAGAAGATGACTGGTAGGTGCGACCAGCTGGGCGAAGAATAGATTTGGGACCTTGGCCAAGATTCTTTTTTTGAGTTGGATGGGTCAAAGTAGACCAATAGTTCATGATAGTTCGGGATATTCTGTTCAAGCGACCAAGCAATATAAACCGTTCCGGGCTATGTTTGGGATATGGTGGTTTCTTTAGAAAATAGAGAACCACAAAAATGGTTGGTTTATTACAGGCGATTGATATTGGATGCTTTGGGGGGTCCCCTATTTTGAGAAACAGTCATTTTGCACAATTGAATGATTAGTAACAGTTGCGAACTAATCGATGGTCTCATGCGTACCACTTTCTTCAAACCATGATGAATGTTGTCATGAAGCTGCCTGTAGCGGGATGTGAACCCATTTTCACTGAAGTGAACTCAATTTCGGTGAATTCATTTGGGGCCATATCCCTATTTGTTTGTTCATTATTGCCCATTTTTTGTAGTCATTATCGCACAATAGAGTGGTATGATGACGTTGCTAAAACAAGCATCAACGGCGATTTCTTGCCAGCGGCAGCACCACACCAGAGCTGAATGAGTGCCGCTAATGATATCTATGGATGGCTACCCTTCGGGAGTAGTGGCCCCAGCGTGGCTTGGCCAAACAACAAGACAGGGCGTAGCGCATGGGATACTCAACAGCTTGGTGTAAGACAATGGCGCTAAGACAATAGCGCTGCCATGGCACCAGGGCAATCCAAACTCAAGTGGTGGTTGAGTATTTGGTATAGTCGCCTATAGTCAAATCCCAACACCGGGTGGTGCCTAGTGCTCTTGGCGTTCTACTAGGAGCTTGTTTGGAAATTGTCGCAATATGGTGGACCTCCACGTGCCGATCTTAAACATGATCATCCCTGCTGGGAAATGACTTCAGTAGAAATAGCTTAGTATTCTCACTGCTTGCAACTATTATCACCGACCCTTGTATCTACTTGCAATTTCACTACTTGCACTGATGATGATGATGACGACGACAACAACAACGATGATGATGATGATGATGATGATGATGATGATGATGATGATGATGATGATGATAATGATGACCATGATAATGATGACCATGATAACCTTGATGATGGTGAACGACCTAAGGATGTTGGCATATGGATGCTGACGAGACCGCGCCAGGAGCAGCAGGGGCCTCCATATCGACTCACCACTTCCTGGCAGCTTCTTGGGCGCAGCTGCCCCACCACCCAGGGATTGATGGAGGGATGCCCAGGGCTCAGCCCACAGGTCACCCATGAGTTATCTGATCGAAGTCATCCAAGCAAAACTCATCTAGAATCGATCAGATCCAAGCACTAGGCTTGAGATGGCAGCCAACCTCCTTGGGAACATGGATTCAACCAGTTTCTGGCGAATCCAGTCACGAACTTAGATTTCGAGAGATGTGTTTGTGGGATTTTTTTTGGATTAGATGGGTGAACACCACCCGCTCCAGCCATTGAAGCTTGAATGCTCACAGGATGCACTGTCGCCACGACGTGCTAAGTTTCAAGCATTTGGAGGGCAACCCAGGCTGGAGACCATCATCAACGCTGAAACCACCAACAACTTGGGAGAGTGAGCTGGCTATGGAAATTACATGCCGTGAATGGTTCATCACACTTTGAAATAGTGTGCATTTAGCTGGTTCATCATGGTTTACACATTTGTTTGGCATGGTGTACTTTGTTTATCATGCATGATTTATGATGATTAATCATTTTCTAGACAAGGCCACCTTTGAACAATTATACAAACCATGACATTGTTTATATAATAAGATAAATTCACATGGTTATGTAGTCATTCAATGGTTCTCAACCGTGAAATTTACAATCAGAATCCGCTAATTTGGGGACCATCAATGGTGGATCCCCACTGGCAGTTTCCTCAGAAGCAAGGGCTATTGACCGACATGGATGGTTCAGGGTTACCATCATGGCGAGCACGACAAACCCATGACTGGTAGTTGTTTAACCATTCTTGTTTGTTGTTCTCCCATACGATTTTTCACGCAGTAATCCCCTTTAAAGAATGTGTGCAAACACCAACTAGTCATGGTCATGAAATGCTTGTAACCCCTATAAAATCCTATAATCATGCTCATTAAATGCTTATAGCCCCCTACAAAATCCCAAAGACCCCAATTACAAAGCCCTACTAACCACACTAAAATCGTTACTGATCATGGCTTCACCTCGCAGCCGCACCACGTGCCGTGAGGTGGCTACAGGACTCAAGGACCATGGACAAGGCTGCCCGGCATCCCAGGAGACGGTGCGCAACGGTGCGACTTTCGCTGTGGCGCAGGTCAGTGTTGGCCATGAGATGCCCCATGAGGAACTATCCTGGTTGGTGCTTTCAAACATTTTTTATTTTCCCTGGTAATCATTCACAAATGGTTGGTTGACTAACATTTTTCATAGGGGTTGAAACCACCAACCAGCTATCCTTGTAAGCATAGTGATTGACTTGAGTTTTTTCTGCCTATTTGTTGGTGCATGACCTTGTTACTCAATAGGAACTATCAGCAAATATCCCTTGCAATCATGAGGTCTTTGGCCTTGATTGACCACAACATGTCTGATGTTTACAAGTCCCTCCACGGGAAGTGATGAGGAACTCCCTAGGGGCAACTCATGTGGGGTCATTAGCCTTTGATTACCGGACGTCTGTGATTTTCAGAATTGGGAGTCAATGGATTTGATCACCTACTTAATTACCACTTATATGACACGTTCATTGTAACAAGTAATCGTGATGATTGCAAATGGCTTCACAGCCGTGACGATTACTTTTTGGTTGATTGACCTGGCAATGGAAAATTCACCGCCTATGATTGATGGTTTCCAAAGGTTTTTTTCAATTTGCATAAACCTACGACAGGGTAACCAACGGACTATAACTAGCAAATTCCATTACGCCAACGCGCTCAGCAGTTTGACCAGCACAAGCAAAATGCTTGACTAGTGGAGATTCCATGCACATTTTGCTGAATGTTGCTATAGTCCCTTTCCCCCTTGCTTCTAAGAGACGCACTGAACCCTTTGGCCCACTTAATGGATTCTCAATTCAGGGGACCTGATATCATCCTTCATATCAGTCATTCATGGTCAAAAACCAACCATAACTTTGGGGTTCCCTGAGAAACCACCACTTGTCTAGTTCGGGAATCAGCACGCGTTGAGTTGGGGCGGGTGGGGAACCACCTCAGACCAAACTTCTCAGGCCGAGCTGGCAAGTCCTTCAGAAACTTTGGTCGCTGGTCAGAAAGCTGAGGCCGTGAACTTTCACCAAGGCTTTGCCCCCGAAACCTCGCAACCTGGGGACCATCTACAGTTGGATGGATTGATGCTTGGTGTTTCTCAAAATGAGGAACCCTCCAAAAATGGTTGATGAAGATCATTGATTTCTATTGGATGATTGGGGGTGTTGACTATTTTGGGAGACCCCACATATGACCAAGCTTTGCAGGTGGATGTCTCTCTAGCCATTGGTGTTGACTTGGCTTTGATGGTTTATAGGGCCTTAATCTATTGCGGCGATCCCATCACTTCTGAGATGGTCAGCCATTTTTGGCACTCAGTCCCGGTGATCACTCAGTGATTGCTTTCCCCACGTGCTGCCAGGGCTGCGTATTGGTCATGCTGGGAGGTGGAATACATTTGGATGCTGGTGAAGTGAACTTCTTCCTGCCAAGGTGGCAAGCGACCTCAATATGCAGTGGGTGATGTGGTTGTTTCTCAAGTCATAGGGTAACCCCCTCAGTTATGATCTATGAATGATCATTTTCAATTAGCAATAAACCAACCATTTGTTGGGTACCACTAGTTTGAGAAAGCACCATATCATCAGCCTAATCCATTGCTGCTTGATGGCTTCCAGCATTGTATCTTCCACATGGCTTGAGAAACCACCAAAAGTCACTCATTGCTTATTATCCCCAGCTTGATTAACCAATATCAATGCTTATACGCCCAAACTGGGTAGGTCGAAACCACCACATGGTTGGTATATCCGGTACTACTGTTGGCTTTTATCCTTCTGAAATCCTAGTAATAACCTTAAGAAACTGCCAGCAGTGAACTGTTTGTTGGTTATTATCCCCTATCTTCAACCATCCTAGTAACAATGTTAAGTCAATTGGATAATGTTAGCTGGGTAATTATTACCCCTATCTTTAACCCCTATGTTTCACCATCAGTACCTATGGGACCTATGGGTTAACTATCCATAGTAGCATGATTATTATATACTAGGTAACTACCTATCAGCCATAGTAACAACCTAGTAACTATCCATAGTAACTACCTATCAGTAACTATGGGTTAACCTTCAGAAACTGCCACATGAATTGTGTGTTGCTTATATTTGGTTATTATCCCCTATCTTCAACCATCCTAGTAACTATTGTTGGCTTTTATCCCTTCTGAAATCCTAGTAATAACCTTAAGAAACTGCCAGCAGTGAACTGTTTGTTGGTTATTATCCCCTATCTTCAACCATCCTAGTAACTATTGTTGGCTTTTATCCCTTCTGAAATCCTAGTAATAACCTTAAGAAACTGCCAGCAGTGAACTGTTTGTTGGTTATTATCCCCTATCTTCAACCATCCTAGTAACTATTGTTGGCTTTTATCCCTTCTGAAATCCTAGTAATAACCTTAAGAAACTGCCAGCAGTGAACTGTTTGTTGGTTATTATCCCCTATCTTCAACCATCCTAGTAACTATTGTTGGCTTTTATCCCTTCTGAAATCCTAGTAATAACCTTAAGAAACTGCCAGCAGTGAACTGTTTGTTGGTTATTATCCCCTATCTTCAACCATCCTAGTAACTATTGTTGGCTTTTATCCCTTCTGAAATCCTAGTAATAACCTTAAGAAACTGCCAGCAGTGAACTGTTTGTTGGTTATTATCCCCTATCTTCAACCATCCTAGTAACAATGTTAAGTCAATTGGATAATGTTAGCTGGGTAATTATTACCCCCTATCTTCAACCCCTATGTTTCACCATCAGTACCTATGGGACCTATGGGTTAACTATCCATAGTAGCATGGTCATTATATACTAGGTAACTACCTATCAGCCATAGTAACAACCTAGTAACTATCCATAGTAACTACCTATCAGTAACTATGGGTTAACCTTCAGAAACTGCCACATGAATTGTTTGTTGCTTATATTTGGTTATTATCCCCTATCTTCAACCATCCTAGTAACTATTGTTGGCTATTCTCCCTTATGAAGCCGTAGTAAAAGCCTTAAGAAACTGCCAGCAGTGAACTGTTTGTTGGTTATTATCCCCTATCTTCAACCATCCTAGTAACAATGTTAAGTCAATTGGATAATGTACTAGGGCTGATAACCACCTAGCCAGCAGTAACTATGACCAGTTACTATCAGTAACTATGGCTATCAGCCCTAGTAACAGCCTTAAAGCACCACTGGTCGTCATGGCGTCGAGTCACCACCGGCTGTATCCACCGGCACCGAGGCTCAGAGTCTGGCAGCCGCTGCCGTGCCAAGCATGGACCCAGCCAGTCCAGGTGCGGAACGCGACGCGATGTTTTCCCTGCAAAATCTGGTGATGTTTACATGATGGTGAACTGGAGGCCAGGGGTGGTGAATTACTATATAGTTATCATATAAATGGTGAATTACTATAATAGTTATCTCATATAACTGATTTACGAAATTGTTGAAATTGCTAAAATTAGTAGGTACTCGCTGCAAGCACGTTTGTTGAGCATCGTGAATTTGTGGGGGGTTCTCAATTTTTGGGACCCTTTTACCAATTGATTGTCTAAGCTAAGCTGAAATGAGTGATTTGCGGATTACACCAATATGGGCAGTTGCCACAATTGCAGATACTATCATTACCCTAGTGACTTCTATCATGCGGGGTCCACCTAGTTGGTTAAGTTGGCTAGCGAGTAGGGTAGTCAGCGGTTATGGTATATAGCTATAGCCTGGCAAATGGCTGGTTGACCAACTAGGGGCTTTACCTTCCTTGGATGTCAAGAGATACTTGGTGATTGTATCTTGCTGCTATCTTCTCACCACAACTGGGTAAGACGAATATGATTCGGTAGTGAACATCCGATTATTGAATCCTGGGGAACCTTCCCGGATATTTTTGAGCAAAAATCACCACCAGGGGCCTCTTTTCTGAAAAGATTTTCTTGAATGATTTGTTAACACATGGTCATAGTCAAAGCAACCACTTGATCCCCTGAGTAGATGATCCCATTGGTTATCCGTGTTGGTCACCCCCGTTGGGTTCCAAACTCCTTCGCTGCCACCAGGTGTTTCTCGGCAGGAAGCCTCCACGAGTTTCCCAGTGATGCAGTAGCCTGGCTACGATGTCGTTGTGGGAGCAGGGCCTGGTCATACCGCGTGTGACCGTTTTAGAGATGCTACCGATGTTCAGAGATGCGGATCAAGCTTCTGTGAAGGATGTTGCCATCATCCGGCCGCTGCCAATCCTCATGTTGTGCAGGCGGTGTTCAAGATATTCGCCAGGTGGTTCTGCATTTGGTTTTGAACCCAGCTCTTTCAGCATCAAGAATAGTTTCATCCATCATTGGGTTTGGGCTTCAGTTGAATTCATCACTAATCAGAAGGGTTGATTCTGCAAAGATAATTACGTGGACCATACAAGTAGAATATGGCATGGACAAAAGAAAGATACCAATGCATAACAACTGGTTATCAGACGCGATATCCTTCTAATGGAAATATTGTCACCAAGATAAGTCAGCATTGGGATGTTACCAATGATGGTATTGTAATGAATAATTGGTCTTTGCTCGACAAGTCGCATTGCATTGGGATTCCTCATTTGGTTAGGCGGGGGGATCCTCATAGCGTAGAGCGATTTCAAATGATTTCAACATACAAGTTATTGGGACCTTCTCATGGTTGGAATCCCCGTAGTACATAAACCAACACTACTCGGATCACACATATCAAACAAACAGCCAAACTGGCTGGTATTTTTTGCGCAGTTGATAAGTTCTTTCCTATACAAAAAACAGATGATGTTCATCAAACCGTCGCATATTTTTTGGGCATCTTTAAAACATGTTGAAACCACGCCAATCAGCATAAATGATCTTGGTTCGGGTTGCTGATGAAGCCCGAAAAAATAATCCATGAATAGATTTGCGATGCTTCTGCCCACGACAAGCTGCCACTCAGCAGCCCGCAGTAGCCACCCGCACTGCTTCACCCACAGCTTCCAAGGGTAGCCCAAGGTTAGCCCAAGCCCAGCCTGCCGCGGCTTCAGGTCCTATGACTCAAGGCCTCAGACCGCAGGTGCCTTGCTGTGTGGGTCCCAGTGCAGCTGCAGCTGCGCCGAGGTCAAGGGAGATCCAGTGGTTGGGTGAAGAATTTCAGGTGGGTTTGGATTTGTCCCAAAAAAGTAGGGCAACCACTAACCCATCAACAAATGATCCTTTTACTGGGAAACCATTTGGCGCATACTCATGCGGGCTTACATGTATACACTTGGTGTGGTTTGTGAGGGATTTGATGGATGAAGACCATTTACTGTATATCCGCTGAGAATTCAAGTTTCGGGATGGGGGTCTAGCGCGACCAAGAAACACAGTGAAACAGAGTGAAGAATGATGATTCTTCACATGGTTTTGCTGATCCTTCACCATCAAATGCTGGAATTGGTTTGTGGTGAAAGACTACGTGAATCAGTTGGAGGTACTGGGAGATGGTCGTCCAGTTTGTGGATCAGCGCTTAGATTAATCCTGTGAGTTGATCATACAGAGTGGTAACCCCCCTGGTCAGATCCGTTGGACCTAAGTATATAGTTATCTAAACCAACTGGTAGTGACGATTTGTTGGTAGTGAAACTACCAGTTTTAGATTCGTTGGTTTATAGTTATATTTTTTAACTGGTAGTTACCCACACATGAACCAACCTGCTAATTAGTTTGCACGCCCTGGGGGGTACCCCACTTTGTATACGCAGTGGGAGATGCTCGGATAGTTGGATGAGCTGATTTGCGGGTGGGAGGAGCCGGAGGAGCCTTCCATTGACCAGTGGCACAGTATCAGGTCTTGGATGTCTTCGTTATAACTCATGAACGAATCTCCCGGCAATACTCAACCAGTCATTGAACATGTAGGTATTACCCAATCATTCAATGGGATCAGAAAACCGAGTATACAATCATTGCCGATCAAACAGTGACCATAGTCAATGATTATGAATCAACATTTGACTACCCTTGGCTCCCCAGTTCACCATTTCGTTTTTAGCTTTATAACCCATATTTTGGAGGGTCAAAACCCAAGTGGCATCTTTTTTTAACATCCAACATTCAACTGGCTGGTGGTTTTAATCATTTTTTATTTTCCTTTAGTGTATACACATGGTTGATTGGTTGACTGACTTTTTTCATAGGGGGTTGAAAAGTGATATCAGGCAGGAAAAGTGGTTGGAAAAGTGGTTGGTTGGTTGACCAATACTATACACATAGGGGTGGTTCAACCACCAAGCAGGAAAAGCATCACCCGCAACCACCTTCGAGGCCCAACCGGACCCCTCGCGGAGAATGGACCCGACCCAGCACGACCAACAGCTTGTGCCGCGGTGGCATGGGGTGCTGCCACCAGGGCTACCAACTGAGGCACCGCTGCAACCAACTCCAATCAAGGAAGAAGATACCTTGGTGATTTCTCAAGTCATATGGATCCCCCAAATCATCCCTTGTTGAATTCTTTGTTCTAATAAACTTAATAAACAAACCATTTTGCACCTAAAAAAACACCTCCTGCGAATGTTCACCAAGCAATGGCAATGAATATTGGGGGTACATATCGATCTAACTTTTTTGACCAGCCAGCTCAGCGAGGGTTTTGCCGCGGAGGATGCATCGTTCACCACTGTAGTGATTGAGGGATACTCATGCTGACCCAAACCAGATGGTTTGATGTGCCAATGCCAGACCTTGGAATATGCTACACCCAAGGTCAGGGGACCTATGTATTGCTACTGCACGTCCGGATGTTAAATCCATTCACTACCCGTGGGATCGTGAATATCTTGGTCAAAGGTTCCAATGTGTTGAGACATGTTGAGACTTGCTGAAAATCTCAGGGGCGAATGCGGAGTACTCACCACATAAGTGAGATCATCCCTACATATCCCTACTAGTTTGTTCCAAAATATCCCAATCACCCTCCTCTTGTGACCAACTTCCCTTCCTGGTGAGTCCTACCCTCTCTGCCTTGACACATTTGAAACTTCGGCTACAAACGCAAATGTGACTCTGAAGAGATATCCCGTGATAAGTGTATTGTATAATATATGGTCTTTCCACTGACAGATATTAAAGACCATACTGAAAGACTTATCTTTCACTGCCAGATTTTAAAGAACTTACGAATAGACTTTATCATCATGGAATGTTATTCATTTGCTGGTCATCCAGTATCATTCACTTACTAATAGACTAATTGACTATAATGTATTGGTAGTAAATCGTTCACTTACTAGTTCATGTGGAGAAGTAATAGGTCACTAATGATAGTAGGTAATATTATTCATTTATTGTCATTCACTTACTAATAGGTAACTTTAGTAATAGTTATCGTTTATTAGTTAGAGTAACTAGTACAAATAGGTTCTCCTCACAGTAACTTATCATTCAGTCATTTATTATTCACATGATAATTGATGAGAATAGGTAATGTTAACCATTTACTCTCATTCACTTGGGTAACTTATCATTCATATTAGTTCAGCAGTAGCGACCTTCACATGGATCGTTTCGCTGGAGTTCTGCACAGCCAGGCCACAAGGAAGGCCCATCTCCGGCTACGCCAGCTACGCCTACGAGTACCGCCCTGCCACCACCGGTGCTGGCTATCCCAATACGGGGGGGTACCCCAGCTATCCGCCGTGCGGAAACCCAAGGTGCTGTGCTGCCCCGAAGTGACAGGGAGGGTTGGGTGTGGAATGGTTGGCAGTGCATGTTTCCTTGTCTTTTTCATTGATAATCTTTGAAAACACACGCAGCTGCACATAGCTTCAGTTCCTGTGGAAGCCTTTGGGGTTGGCCGACCACAAACGTTTTATGAATCTTCATGATTAATCCCAAAAAGATGTGGCCTCATGGGTAAATCTGGCGTGATTTTTGCGGATACCCCCCAGATGCTTAATCTGTTTGCCATGGCGTGCCATCCACATGGCGTAGGTGTCGCCACCCTCTCGAATCATGGGCCACTAGAAAACCTGCCGTTGTGACGGCACGGAAACCCTGCATGATGTGTGGGTTTGACCTCCTAGTTTGTAGTCATATTTGATATTCACAACCAGCACACGGGGTTGATTGTTGACTACTTATTATCAGCCATTATTGTGATTAACAAGTACTTACCATTCTTCTCCAGGATGATGGTAAATAGTTGCATGGTCGGCCAGTATCCTTGATTTCTCCTCCGGGTTTAATTTCATGTGTTGTGACATGCTTCCAACCCAATTTGCCCAACTTTTGGTAAGCCATCGGGCTCTTGGTGCACACCAGCTACAACCGCTCCAAAGCTGAGGGTGACCGCGTCTAAGACCACAGCTTATCCTTCATCTGCTCAAGTGCAGGCGCGCGTGGCTGTTCTGCATGCCTCCAGTGGGTGGTTTGATTGACATACGCTTATGTTCCTCGATATTGAGGGATGGGTGGTTCATTATTTCATGTTTTTCAGAGGGGTTGTGACCACCAAGATGAGGGTGACGCAGGAAAATGTGCAATTCCAGATTTGAAAACATGGTAACAATAGAAGGGGATATACCGACAATGGTAGGGGATATACACCAAGTATATGGCAAGTTGGGTCAATGTTAACCATCCGACAAAATGGGCAGATGAACATCCCAACAGTTGGATTTGTTTAGTTCACTTGTGAGATGTGAACAGCTAGGGGTACTGGGCATTAACCTGCATTGACCCACAGACATTATACAATGTGGTTTCTCAAAATAGATCATTGATATTGGTTGATCATAGGGAATGATAAACCATGCACAATAATAAAAGGGGTTATACCAATTATATTGTGGTTTCTCAAAATCGGGCCCCCAAAGTTCTGGATGGAGTGTAATACTATAAATGGTTGATAAATTAGATGATTGAGGGGTAGTCGCATTTCAAGAAACTTTCAGAAACACCGATATAGTATGTGCATGTATAGTATGCCATGAAAAGATACCATCCGCAGCAAAAAAACTGAGATAATCTGGCAGGTCAGAACCAAAGATCCAAAAATCAACTCTGAACAACAAGCTAGCGGGCACTGCCCCCTGATAGCCTCCAAGTCAAAGTCAACTCTGACAACTATTCTTAAGTATTATTGTTGACCATTATCAACCATATCACTGTGGCAAACCAATCTGGAAGTGGAAAATCCATTGTCCAGATAGGAACCAGTGATTTTTCACTTCCAGGTTAGTTTGCCTGTGTAATTAAGCACTAAGTAACCATTATCAAGCATTATCAGCAGGATTGCCGGGTTGGGGATATTCCTAGCGTAGCATCCTCAAGCATTTCTGATTAATGTCTACCCAGGATTAATAAACCCCTGGTTGATGATCATAGGGTATCCCCTAAAAGCCTTGGTTTTCCATTAAAAGGGTAACCCTCCAATTAATCAACCAGGGGTTTATTAATCCTAATCAACCTGGGGTTTATCAATCAACCTGGGGTTCATAACCCCCTTTACCACTCATAAACCACTAATCAACCTGGGGTTTAGCTTTATCCTGGGTTACCATTACTCTTCATTGCTTCCTTTTTGTCGCCAGATGCTCTCCGGCCCGGTGCCACTACCGACTCCTATGGCTGCGCACATGAGTGGCTTGATACGCAGCAGCAACATGGCTATGGGTCAAGGCTTTAACCAACCAATAGTGGAGGATAATAACCAACTAAACTATAGGGAAAGCAATGGATGATGATGGGGGAACCAGGGGTACAGGGTGAACTGACCCACAGCCACATGATTCATGATCCATGTTGGGGGGTACCCAAAATGATTAACATTGGATCCATGGATCGTGTAGGGGGACCCCAAACTTCCAATGTTGTTGGGAGTTCCCAATTTACTGATCATGTTGGGGCTTCTCAAAATTGGGAAGTCACAAAATCCGTGATTCAAACCCAAACTGATTAAACTTGGATGGTTTTCGGGGTAACCCCCTTTTTGAGAGACCACTATGAAAAAAAGAGAAACAACTACAGTCTGGTAAACTAATCTGCACGCAGAAATTCCACAAAAGAAATAGCTGGTTTACCTATTATTCACATGGTGATTTTTGAGATTCCATGCAGGTTCGTTTACCAGAGGGTAATCATAGCAGTGAGTAATCATGGATATTGATAGTTTACCGTGGTTGATCCTAGCACAAACTATTCATCGCAATGACAAGGGCAAAATTTGTGCGGGTCAACATGGGGCAACCATGGAGATTGATGGGTTGCCATAGTTGATCCGCGCAATTGTGCTTAATCAATCTGCATATCGGATGAAGAAAACACACAAATTGAGAGGCGGGAAAAGATCCTGTTCATGATAGCCGAGGTTTATACTTGGACAACTATCGGCATATATTTGATTGTAAAGATATCGGCGCATCATGAGCTGTATTTCCGATAAATTGGAGATTGTCTCCGCATTGTTGATCGGTGGTATACATCTCGTTTTTCATGAATCCTCGGAACTGAAGACTGATGATTCTGATGGCACGGAAAACCCAAACACATGCACAGTTCATGTAGGTAGCCACCATATTTACCACCATGAAATAACCAATAAACCACCACTGAACCACCATGAAACCCCATGCAGCTTGACTATAGTGCAGAGAATCAAAACTAGTGGTCAGAACTGCGTAGTGACCATGGTTCATGTAGGTTGACGATAGTGACATAGCCACTCTGTCACCGTGCGATTCCACCATGGGAACAACGGACCCAGCAACGGATGAGGTCCGGGGGTCGCATCATCACCGTCGCTTGGAACCTTCCCTCAACGTGCCTTGGCGTGCCCCGCACAGGATGAACGAAGCTTCATAGGGGGTTCGTAAGGTCATAGGCTATGGGTCAATATGGCTATGGGTCAAGCAGTCAACCAACCAACTAATGGGGGATTTCCACCAACAATAATAGGGAAAACAATGGTGAATGATGGGGGAACCAGGGGTACGGGGTTTTGACCCACCGCCATATTCATCAACAAGAATGATTAATGATGGTTATAGATGGTCAACAAGGGATAATAGGCGACAATAGGAGTTTGGTTATATGGCGATGAGTCAATATTCACCAACAATAATTCAATATGCAGTTGCTGTTGATATTATGAACAAAATCTGTTTGAAGATCAATTTGATTTTCTGCATATCAGTATTACCCCACCATAGAGAAATATCTTGTAGATAAGACCGATTGGTGGTTAGCAATGCCAAACACCGATGGAGACAAGTGGTAATACAGTGGCGAAGTGCAGTTGATTCATGTTGATTCAGATGGTGAATCGGAGCCGATGATACGTTAATTAGTCGTCATGAAGCAGTATAGATGGATGAGAAGATTGCTAATGAGCAAGATTGACAATGGTTCCAATGATTGGCAACAGTGGTAAATAATCAAAGTCCAATGATTATTTAACAGTATTATATAGAGATGATTTTATTTTTTGACGAACCAACGTTTGGTATATAACTGTGAGAATCCAAGCATGAATTGAAAACTAATTCATTGACAACTCATTAATCCTGAGTTTACACGGTGGGTTCTCAAAATAGTGGTACCCACAAGTTATGGTTGGTTTAGTACTCTAAAGGCTTAATATATAGAATGGATGATTCGTAGAAACACCCATATCAAACCATTATATATCAATCGTTTGTATTATCATTTATAAAGGGTCATAAGCTATAGTACTTTAATGTAACACCCATACTATAATTGAGGAGTATGATAAGCATAGTATTATAGGTATAGTTACGATAATACAACAGCCATATCAACAACAATATAAGTAATAATGCAGATTATAATTACAACACCCTATAATACAATACCCTTATCATTATACCCATGTCAATATACAACACCCGTATCAAATGCTTCCACCACAGTTGAGAGTCCTTCGTGTTCGTTGCGGAGCCCGCCGACAACATCGTCCAAGCCACGGCGTGGCGCGTGGCATGGCGCAGCGAATGCCTAGGCACCACGGCTCCTGCGGGAACCATCGGAACCCTCCAGGAGATGAGATGCTGAGCGAGAAATGATCCGCCACGGTGAGCTGGGGTCACGATGAGGTATAGCTGGGGGGCTTTGTAGCTGGAGGGTTACCGGTAAAAATGGTGCTGGGTCAATAGAAAGCAACCAATAATGGGGCTAATAATCAGCAAAGCTCTAGGGGAACCAGGGTGATCAACCAAGGTTTATGTAATCAAGTTGGTTAGCACCTTGTTTATATATCTAGAAGGTTAGCAGGGGGTTCTTAGTAGCTGATGGCCGTTCACCAAATGGTAGTGGATAGCTAGCTGGTTCATGGTTGATGACTGTGATGGTTAAGTTCATGACTAGGTGGTTTCAAGATTAGCGGGGGTACCATGAAAAATAGTAAGATTGGCATCATGGTTTTACCTAATCAACGAAGTGCTTCCTTTAAGTTTAATAATACAGGGGTACCCCTAAATTATCCAGCTTATACATCGACTATTCATAGGAATAGACCAGCCATTTAGGGGTTCCTTTTTTTGAGAAACCCCCAAATGGCGAGTTGGGTCAATATGAACCAAAATTGGGGTAGATGAACATCCCAACAGGTCGACTAGTGACTGGTCATTTGGGGGATGTCTACCAAGGGTACGCTGTCTTGACTCACAACCAAATCATCCAAGATTAAACTAATTTTCTACAATAAACCATCAATTTGAGGTTCCAAATTTTGACAGATCTGCACTTGTGGAGACATTACACTCCTGGAAGGAATCTATTAAAAAAAAATATTATTCCAATCAAAACACATATTATGACAATCAATAGAAAATATTATTCCAATCAAAAAAATATATTCCTACGGAAAGAAAGGAAAGAAGAAAGGAAAGAGGGAATTGAGGGAAAGGAAGCTAAAGGCAACTGAACCCTCCCAGATGGGACCGGAACATTAAACTATGCTAATTATGCTCTAGGAATACTTGGATAGCCTATTGGTAGGATGTTAGTTTGCATAGGAAATCAAGTTTGAGAAGCTATGTAGTACTTGAATTCATCAAACACCACCAAGAATTACAGTCATCGTGTAAACTGTATTGCCTATCCCTTTTCTCGGAAGGAGGAATTTCAAAGTCCAAAACCCCTGGCTCAATGAAAACGATCAGAAGCCAATACGAATCCGGATCAACGAGCCCAAAGGGAATTCCAAAGGGGTTTCTTGATCACTTAACAATCCTTCCTTGCATGTGAATTTGAGGAGATTCCCAGCAGGAAGGGATCGAATACATATGACCTTATTTGGCTTGTGCTTTCAATCATTGTTCATTTTCGCTGGTATTACCAAATGATTGGTTGGTTGAATAATATAGTTCAAGGGGTGGTTCAACCGCATGGTTCAATCACCAACCAGTTAAGTGTTTCTTTGACCATGGCAAGCATTGAAAGGATTTCTTGACTTCGATTTCCTTCAGCTCCCCCGTGAGACGTACCCCATGGCAGCTCACAACAGAATTCGCGCTTGTCCACAGCTAGCTGTGTCCAACCAACGTTTGCAAAGGTTGGGTTGATCCATAAGAGACAATTTGCAACCAGTAACTGGCAGTTGGTCTTCGCAATGCTATAAGAAAGCCAGCTGCTTGGAATAGGTACCATGTATTGCAATATGGATCTCCCCCGTTTTGTACAGTTTCCAAGCAGCTTTGCTTGGTGTCCGTATTTGAGCATCCGCTTCAGCCAACACGGAGGATGAAGCGACGGAAGTTTCACGATGAGAGCACCAGTCGTGTCAGGTAAAATTGCTGGAGTGTCGCCTGACAGCTAGGTGGAAAAAAAATGGTGTAACCGATAATATCCCCCAAGCATCGGGCTCAAAATGAGGATCTTCATCAGGGGATGAAGCCACTAATTATAAGGAACAACAACAATTTATTGTCATATCCGTGGGCATGAGTCTTCGACTTCGGTGTTATCAGAACAGCAAGATGAGGGAAACTTTGATCCACAACTCGGTGGCTCTTGTTGGTCCTGAAATGTTATGCAACCTCGTTTTCTGCGGGTGGCTGGTGGTTATAAACATCTTTGAATTTCCCTAGTAATTTCTTAGCAATGATGGGTTGACTCATATTTTTCATGGTGGTGAGCACCACCAACCAGGAGACCTTTCCATTATGCGGTTCTTGACGACTTGCGCCTCTCAAGGATCTCAAATCATGGCGGCATAGGACGCGGCGGACACGCGACGCGACCATGGCGCTTCAAGCCTTGTCTTCCGGCTTGGGCTCCGTGAAGAAAGCGGCGTTGGTGGCTGAGACTTCGCGTAGCGTGGCTGG